>LFRF01000010.1:251282-430294 GCA_001189435.1 Tolypocladium ophioglossoides CBS 100239 | reverse complement strand
CACAGCCCTCTTCCACAAGCTCTTATATACGAGTATATAAGCTGCTCTCACAGCTGCCCAGTCAGGCCCCCAGGCTCAAAGCCAGATAAAATAGGCAGTACTACTTATTTACTCTATATATGACTTCTAGATCAACAAATAGTCTTGCCATGCCTTCCTCCTTCTTGCCGAGAATACTCAAGACCTTGAGAATACCTAACTTTACCTGCCTTTACTCGACTCTCTTCCTAACACATATATCTTCGACAATTAGATCTAGGTAGCAGAAGATACGAGTCATCACCATAACGCCCTATTTGCCCCACGGCAGTGGCGAGAGGAACTAGCCCAAGTGAAAGAGACTACTTTTACATGTGATTCAATCAGACAAATTACACGGAGTTGAGGCAACAATGGCCTATCAAAAATTGGGAGAAATAACTCAGGGGTTGATTGCTAACGTGGCGGTGCTGGGACTATCTGATCTAGCGGATCCAGATGTCCCTTATATATGGCTATGTACAGCAATTAGTCCATTGTCTTCCTCCACCTTCTTGTAGTTTTTTTTGTTTTTATCGCTGTCCCAGCGTCTGCCATCCCCATCCAACAAAACATGTGAATGAAATACATGATTGGAAAAAGGGAAAAAGTTCAAGGGGTAAATGAAGTCTTCCAATGAGTACTTAAGAAGGATTCGTAGTGGCCTCAGAACCACCCGTGACATCTAGTCAGCGCTTCTCGCCCACCGCATTATACCACAGATGTTTGACACCACATGCCCCCTCCCAGTTTTCGAGCCGAGATCGAACCAAGGAGTTGAGTTGACATACATGAAAGATGTCGGCGCAGCTGACTCAATATCCGCGAGGTACTCATTGCTTATTTCGAATTGAAGAAAGCACATGTAGTGTTGCACAGCGTTAATAAGTATGACGCTGCTCTATATTGTTAGATGTGTATGAAAAGCGGTATAGACGCGACAAGAGACGGGTACATTACCTATTTTTCGACGGATCAGCTAGTCTAGCCACCAGGGCCTCGCAAGTCATCTGTGCGAAACACCTATCTGAAATGATCGGTCTACCGTTCTCTAGACTGTGAAATCGACTCTTGGCTTCCAAAATCGCTATATGGGGTCTCGCGACTGTGAAGACACCGTCCACTTCTTGCCGTAGATGGAGACCCCCATCGTCTGTGGCTCCTATCCGACGCTGTCGGAGTGGGGTAGGTGCAGCGAGCCTCAACTTAGCATCGCGGAATTCGACAACCGACTGTTCCGTTTCAGAATCTTGAGGCGGTGCGAAGTATAAAATATGTCGAATGACACATGATACAAGACGCAGCGTTTCATCTTCAGGGTAGGCGAGGAAGCGATGAGATTCGGAGTCAATGTAACCCACGGACGATGATCCTTGAGAGTCCTCAGCCATAGGACTAGAGCTGAGCGGAATCATGCTAGAGTCGACGTAGTCATCTTGACGGGTGTTCCGTCGGGCGCGCTTTGGACTTGCTTCGCCTCCACTGGAGCTTTCGTCATCTAAGGTGTCCATTGCGTCTGAGGTATCGTCTGTCCTTCGGCTTTGGCGGTCCGGGTGTCCTTTGAACGCCGCTAGTGCCGCCCACACTTGACCAAGAGAATGGCCACAAGCAGGGTCTCGCACGAGACGATGTTCGCTTTGAGCCATGTGAGTTATCCCTGGGCCGTCTAAGAACTTGATTATCTCGGTCGAGGATCGTGCATCCGATGGCAAGGTGTGACCGGATAACATTGGGAGAACATTGCGTTGTGTGACTCGCCGCACAACGCGACATGCGAACAAGTGATGGCGTCCCCACTCGCTGGCAGCAGCGTCATGTAGTTCTGAGAATGACTTTCCCTGCTCTGCAGCAAATCGAGCTCGAAAGGAGGATTCAGAGGTGATAATGCTGAAATATGGTGAATCAGCCATGGTGAACAAAGGTAGGTAGCGGCAAGACAAAAGGGGGGGAAGGCTTTGATTCAGTGCGGGCTTGCTGGAAGAGGGGAAAGGAAGAGGGGAAAAGGAGGGGAGTTGATGGAGAAGTGACTCATCTCTTTAAACGACGAGTTGAGCGAGTTGGGCAGGCAGGCAGGGAGGCACGTGCGGGCACGTGCAGGCAGCTGCAGGCAAACGCGCAGGCAAGCGCAGGCATACGCAGGAACGCAGGCAGTGTCCAAAGGCTCCAGCTTCGTGCTTGGACTCCCCCACCCCGGTAAGGTGACCCCTGCCACAGTGCATATAATACAGGTGGGTTATTTCCTCTTTGGCCGAGAGAGAGACGGCAATAAGGAGGAAGAGACGGCAAGACGAGAGAGACACGGCAAGGCGAGAGAGACACGGAAATACGAGAGAGACGCGGCAATAAGGAGGAAGAGTCAAGGAGGAGGAAAGCTAGCGAGATAACCCCGACAGACTTTAGTAACGACCGTTTTTAGGGCTTACAAGCACTATCCTTTCGGTGTAATATATTCCCCTCCGTTTGCTCTCGAACACATAAGCCCTAATCTACTATTGCCGATCGCATCATCGCCCTCACCATATAATGAGGGCTGCCCACAAAATACATCCTCTAGAAGAGTGGCTTGCAAGGGCGCGCTTTCTTTCACCGACTCAAGAAGGCAAAGGGAAGAGGCTTTACTAAGGGTAGCCATCCTACCGAAGTATTTGTTATCGATGCCCCTCGAATGGCCGGCGAAAGATTATCGATAAAGATAAAGGCAACCAGGTAGTAGCTACCTTTACCCGAAACTCAACAACGAGACAAGATTCTCAAGCAGAATTATCTGAAGCAATCCAGAAAGCACATGGCTGGCGGGCAAGCCGGATGACAATCCTACGCTTCCTTAAACGGGCAGGCTATTTTGACGGGGAGAACGAACACACCCCATGACGCGGGCAGTGTAGGGGGCTTATACGGGCATGTACATAAGGATCACTTGATCCCCAGTCTACGGACTTGGGGAGGCGACCCGCGCAGAATTAACATGCTGACGGGCATCGGTATTTCTACAAAGACATCGGGGGACACGGGCCCTACAAGAATGAGGCGGAATTCAACCAGGGTCTTGCGCTAGCATGATCTTGGGATTGCGAGGACGATGCGTACACGCAAATTTTGTGTAGAATGGTCGTTGAGCTCATGCGCGGTCATGAATTCGTCATGACGCATAACGACTTGGATCCGAGAAACCTTCTCDTCAAGGGATCCAAGGTCGTGGCTCTCCTGAATTGGGAATACCCGGGTTTCTGTCCCGAGCACTGGGAGTATTGCAAGGCCCTCTGGCGGCCTAGCTGGGATGGTTGTTGGGTCAAGGATCGGGGAGTCACACTTCAAGTGTTGAAGGTTAGATACCATAGTAACAGTATTGTGTAAGGTCTAAATTCCAAGTACAAGAGATGTGTGACAGGCAGTGTGTCTGGACACCACAGCCCAGCCACCTTGCTATCGCTCAGCATCCATCAAAGACATTGCCAGGGCCCGTCGAGAAAAGCTGGCGAGATGGAGGAATAGTAGGAAAAGTTTCTGTAAGTAGGGGTGTGGCCTTGGAATGGTGTAACTAAATGAATAACTTGGTAATGTTTCCAAGGCCACAGTTCCGTCTGGGACATTGAGACGTACCTTAATATAAGTCCAAAGCCAAAGATGGAGAACCTATCGACGACTCCAGAATGCAGAGGCGATCCTCAGCGTCCGACCGAGAGCGTATAATACATAGGATTAAATCTATTAATAGAAACAAGTGCTATTGCAAGTATACGTAGGTTCCTGTGTGGTGCTGATAGGTACTTAGGGTTTGTGGGGCAATTATACTTTCAATGGATTTGTTGGAGGGAAAAATCTACGGAAGCCTCGGGCCAATATTGATTCCCCGGTTTAATGTTCAGTAATCGTGCCATGAAGCCATCGCTAGATGAGTAATATCATTGCGACGTCAGTGCCGCGCTTCACTTCATGTCCCGCTGTACCCGTATCGGCAACAGTGGAAGCGTCAACATGGACGTCCGGCGCCGTGGCATATTATTACTAAGAAGCGCTGCGGTGTCGAGTAGAGGATGCTTGCAAATGCAGCACACCACCGGGAGTGCTGGAGATTGTCGGCGTGCCGTATTAGTATAAGAAGGGACGGATGCCCCGGTTGGATTGTCTTCGTGACCGGCACCATCACTGTCAAACAGCTCAGTTTTCCTGCTTCTGCCACTTACACTGACCCAAGACCTCCGAGCAACTTCCTCAATCGCACCGCGTACTCAAAGCTTCAATCACCGCCCGGCCAAGCCCAACAACACCATGGGCGACCTCGTTCTCATCACCGGCGCCACCGGCCACGTGGGCTTCCACGTCCTCCTCCACGCCCTGGACACCGGCTACACCGTCCGCGCCGCCGTCCGCAGCCAGGACAAGGCCGACTCGCTGCTCGCAGTCCCGGCCCTGAAGCATCGCCAGGTCGGCTCGCGGCTGTCGTTTGTCGTCGTGCCGGACCTGACCAAACCGGGCGCCTATGATGCCGCCGTCCAAGGCGTCCGGTACATCATCCACGTAGCTTCGCCGCTTCCGACCGACGGGCTGACTACGGATCAGTTCGAGGCGGAGCTGCTTGAGCCGGCCGTCCAGGGAACCCTGGGGATCCTCGTCTCGGCCCAGAAGACGCCGACCGTGCGCCGCGTCGTCATCACCTCGTCGATCGCAGCCATCGTGCCCGGCGGCGCCTTGGACGACGGCGCCGACACCGTTTTCACAGCTGCGTCCCGCACCCCAACGCCCCCCGTCTCCTCGCTGCAGCACCCCTTCCAGGCCTACGCTGCGTCCAAGGTGAAGGCCTTGAATGAGACTGAGGCCTGGGTCCGCCGCGAGACCCCCGCGTTCGACGTCGTCAACGTCTTCCCGAGCTACGTCATGGGCCGGGAGGAGGTGCATCCCACGGCCGACCGGCTGACGTCCCACGGCACGAACCGCTTCCTCCTCGGCATCGCCCTCGGCGCGAAGTCGCCCGTGCCAGCCCCCGGAACGACGGTCCACGTCGACGACGTGGCCCGCGTGCACGTTGGCGCGCTGGATGCCAAAGTGCCCGGCAACACGAGCTACCTGGTAACGTCCAACAACTCGGTCGGCTCTGTCGACGGCACGGTCTGGGGAGACGCTGCGAAGTTCGTGGCTAAGAACTTCCCTGACGCGGTTGCGAGCGGCGCGCTGCCGAATAACGGCACGCAGCCGAGTGTTGCCCTCAAGTTTGACACTTCCAAGACGGAGAGCACGTTTGGATTCACGCACATTCCCTATGAAGAGCAGGTCAAGGACGTTGTTGGTCAGTATCTCGAGGTGGTTGGCTGAGCACTGCGTAGGGCTTGCAAGCAAAGATTAGTCATATTTGAACTCCAACCATAATATCTTGTCCCGTAATTAGCTCTTGCTCTAATACATGCATATTATATCTTCGTATGTGTTGTATATTGAAGTGACAAATCCCATTTCCCAGTTTTGCTTACCCATGTCCATTTGAACACCGCCGCGACGTCACTGCAAAAAGAAGGATATTCCCATAACGTTCGCTCGGGCTCATGAATTCACAGCATCTTTGTCGCTGCGCGCGCTGGCGCTCATCGGTGTTGATGTAGGGAGCGATGGCCCTGACGGCGGCGACTTCTTGTTCTTGGCTAGCGTGTACAAAAGACCGCTGACGAAGCCGAGGAAGATGGCGGTGACACTTCCAAAGGTGACGGGGTCCGAGAAGAAGACGAGGCCGGCGATGGCCATGGGCAGCTTGTTCAGCGCACCAGCCATGGCGTATGTGGTCGAGGACGTGGCGCGGATGCACCCGGCCGTGCAGTAGGAGATGAAGATGGCGGCTAAGCCGGAGTAGACCATGCCGATGACCAGGCTCTGGCGCGACGCGGGGGGGAAGTTCTTTTGCAGGTTCGGGCTGGACCAGTCCTCGAACAGGAGGGACGAGATCACAAGAACGGGAATGGTGAGCAGGTTGTTGTAGAACATGACTGTCTCAGGTCAGCGAAACTCGGAAGCGGCGCGGGTGCCGAAGTACTAACCGTCCCAATTCTTAAAGTTGGTGAGCTTGATGGCCTTGCGCATGCTCAGGACGTACAGGGCGGCGCAGAAGACGTTGAGTGCCATCCAAGCATAGCCAGCGTTGAGCGTGGAAATAGCCGCGGAGGCTTGGTGCAGGCCATCTACGGCAATGGCCTTCGCATGTTGAAAGTCCGACCACGCGGCGACGACGGAGCTGAACACCATCAATCCAAAGGACACGAGGCTGAGCGGGCTGACGCTGCCGCCGAACCAGAGCACCTCGCCGTAGGCAATGACGATGATGGTCAGGTTCTTGAATATGGTATACACCGGGACGGACAGAAACTGCAGCGCCTTGTTGCCGGTGAAGATCATGCCAACGAGGAGCAGAGAGATGGGGAACCCTGATCACGTTAGTGAGTGTCCGATACGGCAGCGGGATGGTGGCGTCGGTACATCTTTGCGCCCTCTTGGCATCAAACGGGTCCACATCCTTAATCATGCCTAATTGCTTGCAGGCCAGGATTGTGACGGTGCCGACGATGGACTGGTCACTCGTTAGGCAGGGCAGGCAGGGTAGCAGACGCGCGGGGGACATACCTGGATCGCCAGATACAACAAGTGCAGGTTCCACGAGTTGCCCGAGACGACGTACTTGTTGACGAGGGTCATGCTGATCGAGGACAGGCAGTAGGCAACGACGGAGGCGCCGCCGCTGCCCTCGATGGTGGAGATGAAGGTCGCGACCGTCTCGGGGACGGCAGCGCTGGCTCGCCTCGAGGTGCCTTTGGGGAGGAAGAGCCCCTTGTCGCCGTTGAGGTTCAGCTCGGGTAGGCGCACCACGAAGTCGTCGCTGCGCTTGTCTGCCATGGCTGCTGCGGGTGCGGCGGATCGCAGTCGGAGAATGCAGCTGGAGGGTCGAGGACGAGGCTGAGGTTGAGATTGGGTTGCAGGAACGTTGATTCTGAGGCGAGGTGGCAGCGCATCTGGAGTCGCGAAAGAAAATGGAGTGCGCTGGGAACCGAAGTGGCACAGCCACATTCAGGGGAGGGTGCACTAGTGTGCGGCATCAGGGCCAGCCAACCAGCGCGCGCCATTTGCAAAGTGGCGTCACCAGTTCTTTTTCCGTCCGCCAGCTCCGTGGCTTGACTTTTCGTGTCGTCACATCTCGGTTTCCCCTTTCTCTTCCCTTGCTGCTGGCTGTCTCTTGAGCCTGACAAGGAAATGTGACTCTCCCACCGACGCGACAGCTTAATTTGACGATACCAGACGGTGAGAATCACGGGACTTTTGGAGCATTGGTGGTGGCGTTTCCGGTTGCCATCTGCGTACTCCGTACTCCGTACTCCGTAGCAACATGTTGGTGAAGCTGCAACCTCGCTTCGGACCTTTGCAGGTTCAAGTGGACTGCCCAGGACCTCGAGCTCTCTGTGCTCTCGACTATTTGACAACGTCTGTGGAGCGCCATGGGGCCCATTAATGGTCTGTCTCGAAATCCGGTGTTGTCATATTATTATTAGCAGCTACATTTACTTGGCCTCCATTTCGCTCGGCACCGTCGCGAGCAGCTCGGCTGGCGGTTCCGATGAGGTTGCGACGCTCCTTTTAAGCTTTTGCTGTTTCCGCATCTGCCAGCCCAGGAACGCCAAAGCAGCCACGAGAGCTAATCCCAAAGGAATGCCCAAGCCCGCGCCAACTGCCAACAACTTGTCATCCCCGCCTGAACTAGCTGCTGCTGATGTTGATGCTGCGGACTGGGACGCCCGGGTAGCGGCGGATGTGTTGGGCGTACTCGAGGAAGTCGTGTCCGTCGTTGCCGGCGCCCCAGCAGCTCGCGACAAGGTGCTGAACTGGGCGATGGTCGTGATGATGTTTTGAGTCGAGTTGCAGCACGAGTAATCGGCTCCGCAGCAGAGCGGATTATTACCAGTCCCATCGAAACCGCTGCAGAGCATTAGGTATTGGAACCCATCGGCCGCTATTCCTGTTCGTCGACGTGACCGTCAGCGCGCTGTCACGAGCCGCCGACCTGCCAAACCCTGGCCCAATGTGACCAGATCGACCTACCAGTCGTTCCGGGACAATGTTTCGCACACGGTGAGTGCCAGTCTTGTGAGGTGCATCCCTGCTGGGTGAGCCCGTTGTTGCTTCCTGCGTCTAGACAAAGGCCATTGGAGAGGCAGAAATCGACAGGACCGCAACAGGGGCTCACGTCGGCAGAGGTGTCGCACGGGTAAAGGGCGGTATTAACTTTCCCAGCAAGGTCGTAGCATGTTGCCGCGCTCTGTGTCCAGTCTGCCCAGAGCGATATAAGAAGCAAAGTCAGGCTGGTGAGCTTTGAAGGGCCAGCTACCCGTGCCATATTGCGCGGGCAGAAATTGATACGGAGTGTATTATTATGCCACGGAGACAGCGGGGGAAGGTTTTTTTTGCCGAGAGTTTTTGAAGGAAGATGATGAGCCACGCCTCTTCCTATATTTGGCAACGAGTATTATTACTCGTAGTGTGTAGGATTCCACACCCCTGTGTTCAGCTGACGGTGCGTACGTGGTGTTCACAGGCTGACAGGGCCATCGAGGGCTTGGAGGACGATCCCTTAGAGTGCCGTATGGCTTGTGGGTCCTAAATTACAGGGTCAAAAGCCAATCAGATGCTAGCGCATTAACGATACTTCTTCCAACTACATTATTGGCTTGTGATAGAAGTACCAACAATCCTTCTCGGTACAAATTCCTACACCACATCTATCGCAACGGTCAAAGTACTGCGCTAGTTGTGGGGCGAGAGGGGACCCCACAAGCATTCGGCATTGCGGCACTCCATGAGATACGAAACCCGATGCCGTTTTGAGTTAGGCCGTTATCCGAAACACCACTGAGGAGAACCTGCAAACCGCGTGAAGCTCTCTCGCTCGGACAAATGGGCAAATCCGGACAGTCCCTTCTTCGCATAAAGCTAAGGCCACAATGTTGAAACCCGAGCAACTCAGATTCTGTCGACTCTAACACGGGTCCGGAGAACGTTCAGTACCCGTGCAAATGCCACTGCAGTGCTCCATCACTCAAGATCTTCCATGAGCCGTAGGGGTGATAAAGCCAGAGAAGAAAGAGAGCTTAATTCAGATCTAGTTAAACGACAAACGGGAGTCATAATAAACATATGAAAAGAGAGGCCTCTTGCGATGAGACCCTAGTTATAATATTAGTTGACACCACGGCTGAGACGGTGGCTGTTGCACCGACGGTCTCAGACCTCCCCGGCGGGCCGGGTCTGTGGCGTTGATATCTAGAAGCAACCTCGCCGGAACCCGCGTCGGTCGCAGCTTGAAACTGCTCGACCTGTGCAAAGAATGGCTATCTGTTAGTCTACGCAGAAATCAGAGTATGTCCATGGATGGGACGAATTGAAGTTATCGCTTCGCATCAAAGATCCGTGACGGAAGAGACGCATCAGGCGGAATATAACGGCCAGCATATCTAGATCTTGGTTGAATATCGGACCGCTAGCGGAGTAGGGATAACTGAGTGTGCTGAGGCCAATCTCAACGGGAGAGAAATTCACAATGCTACTTCGATAACGCCACAGATTGGCGCCGCATCGCAAGGAGCCCCTTCTTGGTCTGCTTACATTTCCTACTTCAAGATATATATGTAGGAAGCCAAAAAAGCACTGATAAAGCCAAACCGTAACCGGCGTCATCGCTCCAGACCAGATATTTACCAGTGTATCCTCGATCTACGAGAGCGACTGGCTCACGTCTGAGGTGGATGGCCTCGAGACACTTTCTACAGGCCCTTTGTTGTTGGGAAATGCAGTGTGCCCATCTTCTGCAGCGAATACCTCCGTAATCCCGTTATCCAGCGCGAGTTCTGGCTTGTCTGCCACGGTGATGGCTTCATTGGAAGCAACAACGGCCCTTATCCCAATCCTCTTGGCCCATCTGTTTTTAAGCCAGACCCCCCACCAGCCACAGAGACAAGCCAATAATCCTCCCAGCTGACGTCACCTCTATCAGGAGGCACAACTTCTGGAATCCCGTCTTCTTCATAACTAACAGAACCACAACTGCCACTAGGATCGTAGCAGCCACGCAAGTACAATGAATGCCGGGATGGCAAAAGGTACGCGGTATCGCACTTACTTCTGGTAGGCAGTAACTGGCACCAAATCTGCTTTGTCTGCACGCTCGGAGAGTCTAGCAGCGACCGAAGTGAGGCCCTATCCCTTGGTTCCCACGACAGCGTTGACTGCGAAGTTTGTCCACGGCAGGCTTACGATGCTAGCGGCGTGGGCGGCTGTGGTCGACAGATTTTGTCACTTGGCGTAAAAAGGAAGCCGGTGTGACCGAAGTAGTCTCCGGAGGTGAATGGAGATGGCCTCGAGATGGTAAATGCAACAGAGCCTGAGTGTAGAAACTGACGCCCTGAAGATTTTGACCTGTTTTGCACGATATGCAATCCTGAGGTCATGACTCAAGAGTAGTCGTCGTCCAAGATGCCAGGAAGCCTGAGAGTTTCCTGGGATATTGTCAAGATATCACACTTTCAGGATCCGCCTATGCTAAAGTTTGACTACCCTAGCACTCCCCAAAGTGGTTGTGCGTTCACAATCGTCAAGTTGTGCATGTATGAGACACCCTATAGTGGCAGCTCCGACGCGGTAGAATAATTCTCGGCCTCCGCTACAGTGGCTTGTAAAGCCGCAAGTTTCGTGCCGTCGTAGTGGAAACTGACCGTATTGTATCGTCGGCTGCCCTCAGCAGACACTGCGACAAAATGGCGACACGTCGCCACAATAGCCACAATATGGACCCATCCATGATGTGATCAGGTAAAGACATCGGAGGCGTCCTGGCGCAAATGTGTAATAGCATTCTTTGCGAAAGGCTAGCAGCAACGGATTTGGACTTGCGAGGATGCTACTGGGGGGGTCTTCTGCGCGAATCTTTGGGGACTGATGAGAGGATGGAGGCACTAGGGGACCATGGATGTGATGTTTTCCGAGCTCCCTGATAAGATTCCCCACGTAGTCACGCAGACGATGCTGGGGGGTTGAGAGGTTTGTCCTCGCAATGGTCATTGCAGGAGGGCAGCTGGTTGGGATGGGTCGGCCGTCAGACTTGCTGGGGGATACTTCGAACTGCCTGTATCAGTTTTTGAATAACGTTACCAGAGACGAATAATCGAGCGACGACGGCGTGTAGCAGCATACTGTTGACACTTACTGAGCCTGGGCTAGATTTGGTGAGTTGCGGAAGAGATGGCTCGATGTAGACGTAGCACACTGGCACGGAGCGTGCGATAAAAGACGGCCCGGTAAAGAAAAAGACAGCAAGGTGTTTATGCACTGGCTTATATGTGCCGAGCTGGAGGCCCGAGCCGAGATCTTCAAGGCAATCCTAATGCGTACTTTGACCACAGGCTGAGATGTGTATGACGACGGTAGATGCCGCACAGACCCAACCAACATGAGCCGTCCATCTTCCTCAATGTATCGCCAAAGTCAGGTGAACTTGGAGGTACGCGCGTCAGTCAACATGTACGTGAAGTACTATAAGGCATCCTCATGGTGGAAAAATCTAGTTTCCTCGCTAAGAGTACACATGCCAACGTTGTGTCGGCAATCCGGCATACGGTAGTGTCAGTGTGGAGCAGAAAGCCACGTAATATGTGTCTGTTTGCCTTGATTTCTCCCACCATGACGTCGATTGTCAACGCCACCCATCTCGTTGAACCTGAATGCATATAAATGCTATAACTACCTCTAAAATAGATATTACTATTAATGCCAATTACCAACACCATCATTCAAACCACCGCCAAGATGGTTTCTGAACATGTTTTCAAGCTCTGTCAAGAAACAGAGACTGTGAGCTCAGTCCTGGCAAAGAATCCAACAGAGGCACCTGGCGATGTCATCCAGCGACTCTATGGACACCACACAAAAGACTTCTACCACAATCCCGATGAAAATCGACCAGATCCATCTCCAGAGGCATTGGAAAGGGCCTTCAAATGCGGTCGATGGGGTCCGACGAAGCCAAGCCCTCTCTTTCTGCAAGCCTTCGCCGACTCCCTGAATTGCTTGGACGCGGATCCAATGGCAGGGATCGTGTCTCCGCCATTGATGGGATCTCACGGGACGGTGCCGCTCACGGTCATTGCGCCATTGGCAGATGTCATCCGACACTGTTCCAATCTCATTGTGCGCGCCAAAAGAGAGATCTTCTTCATTACATGTTCGTGGTCGCCCTCCGTGGCCCAGCGCCTCGTCAAGAATGCGTTGATCGAGCTTTCAAGACGAGCTGGCCAGAGGGGACAACGCGTGGTAGTCAAGATGATGTACGACAAAGCAGGGGCTGCGAATATGATGGACTCACATCAAGCTGTCAAACCTGCGGCATTCACATCCAGCTCAATCCAACTACCCTCGCCCGAAGAAATCCCTAACCTCGACTTCGAGGTCATCAGTCTGCACAAATTGGTATTGGGGACACTGCATGCCAAGTTTTGTGTTGTGGATCGCAAGATTGCCGCGGTCATGAGCAACAATATGGAAGACAATGATAACATGGAGATGATGACACATGTCGAAGGGCCCATTGTTGACAGCATCTACGACACAGCACTGATCACTTGGAACAATAACCTCAACCCGCCACTTCCTTCACATGATGTTCCGGCAAGTGAAGGCGACCTGCCAACATCCGACCAAGAGCCTCATTACGTTGATCGTGGACCAGGGCGAGACCAAGACGAAATTGCCACTGATGGCCTTGCACAAGCTGGACTCCCAGAGCACACACCAGAAGATCCTCACTACGACAGTGACCTCGCTAAAGAAATTACACGGATGCAATCTTGCTACTCTACCAAACCGGACGAAACACGTCTACAAGCCGCAAACCGCCAACTCAACCTCGCAGTCACAAAGCCCATCGATCCCACGGGCCCTGAAATCCGTGACGGGGAGGAAATGACGCCGTATATCTCGACCGCAGCTACACATCAGGCCCCTATTGCTCTCGTATCTCGTCCCCCATATGGACCAGTCGATTCGAAGAAAGTCAATGTCCCCCAGAACGAGGCTTGGCTTTCTCTCATCCGCAACGCCAAACAACACATATTCATCCAAACACCAGACCTCAACGCCGCGCCGCTCATTTCCGCTCTTGCCGCCGCCCTGAAACGCGGCGTAGAAGTAACGTACTACGTATGCTTCGGCTACAATGACCCGGGCGAGATGATCCCAGGGCAAGGCGGAACCAACGACCAGGCAGCGCAAGCCCTCATCGCCTCCCTCCCTCCAAACGGGCCCGAACACCAGCTCCTACGCATCTACAACTACGTCGGCAAAGACCAAAACCACCCCATTCATCACTGCTTCCACTCCCGCTCTTGTCACATTAAACTCCTTATCGTGGACAATGCCGTCGGGATCCAAGGCAGCGGCAACCAAGACACTCAGTCTTGGTTTCACAGTCAGGAAGTTAACATCATGGTTGATAGTCAGGAGATCTGCGGGAAGTGGAGGGAGGGCATTGAAAGAAACCAGAATACAAAGGCGTTTGGGAAAGTGGCCGAGGATGGAATTTGGAGAGATGCAGAAGGAAACCCCGGGGAGGGATGCATGGGGAATCCGGGACCGGTAGAGGGCTTGTTTAAAGGGGTGATAGGGATGTTAATGAAGATTAAGGGCATGGGAGGACTCTAAATTAGGGGCGCCAGCCCCTTCTTATATGCGGCTGCTACGCAATCTGCTTCGCGGGATGTTGTCCTTCCCTGTCAAAATGGTCCTTCAATAGTCATTAATAATGGCTTTGACTAACAGCGACATGGCAAATGCTTCAACGGCGACTTCCCGGAGTATGGAATAATAGCATCAAACCCCCCAGGGTGGTGGAAGAACATGCCTTCAAACTCTTCTAGATGGGACCCAGTGTATTTCCAATCGATAATAGCATTAACTTTTAATGTCACTAGGTTGACGATGACATATATTGATTTAGAGTCCGAGAGTTTTCGCCATCCTGGGCTGGGAATACTCGGGGTTCTACCTAGGGTATTGGAAATACTGCAAAGCCCTTCAGCGACGGGACCGGGAGGGCAGCTGGATACGAGATAGAGTGGTTGAAGCCTTGAAGAGATGCTTCAGCCATATTTGAAGGAGCTGGCTGTCCTATGGAACAACTCGTACACTATGCGGCAGACGAGTAGTCAGGGCATAATACACTGTTTTAGTGCAATGACTTGAGGCTGGGTACACACGCCTGTGTCTCGTAAATATTTGTAGCTAGTCCTCTTGCTCAGAATGTAATGATCAAGGCCACTTTTCATCCAAGACATCCTCGCTTCAACGCCAGCCGGTCGCACAGCGGAATCCCGGCCTGGTCTAGACCGACCCAAATTCTATCACTTCGCCACCCTGGTCATGGAATACCCGAATGCTTCCAGGCTCGTGGTACACGTACCTTCCATGATATTTGGAACGAAATGCGTGAGTGTGTGTTCCCCAGGCTGGCTCCAGCGCAGAGCCTTCGGGCCCTAGATCCTGCCAGACACGCACTATGGCGCGCTCCGGTGTGATGTACACGGAGAAGTCGGTGAGGCAGAGAGGACAGGAGCCGCACTTCTCATGGCCTATGTCGTGAAAGGCCGCATCCATGGCGTCGGAAAGTGAGCTGCTGTGTCGCCAGGGGAGGTCCCACGTGCTGTAGAAACCTTGATGCAGGCATACCTCCAAGTCGCCAACAGCCCCCCTGGTCACCGCAGTATGGGCTGCAAGGTAGGAATAGACAGACTGAATTAGGTACCTCCCATCAACGACCTTGGGGTAGGTCGCCTGCATGGTTTGAAGTAAGAATGTAAAGCCCGGATGGGTGAAAAAGCTGGTATACACCGGCTTCAGAAGCGCTTTGAGATATTCTTGGTACACGTTGTTGACGTCTTTCATGCGTGTATATTTGAGCGCGAGCTGGACGTGGCGGTGGTCAATCTGAAACGACATGAGGCTATAGCCCCTTTCTCGCAACTGCTGCCATCCCAGAGGGCAGGTCATGGTCCGGGTGTGTTTTGGAGTGTCCTGTAGATGGACCTGGTGAAGTTTCAAGCAAACTTCGCAAAGCCATCGACTAGGCAAGTTTCGGACTCGGTCGACGAGAAATTCTAGGCGCTCCTCGTCCGAAATGTGTATGAGTGCGCGGAAGTGGACAAAGATGCTCTGCATCGAACGGCAGGTTTCAGAGAGAAAAACCTGACTGCAAAGGGGGAGGTATTCCGCGATGGGTAATATCAGGTCAACGGGTAGGTTGAGGATTGGACAATTCCGTTTCTGGCTCTTCTGGGGCTGCTTGCGGCCGCCCGCGAAGAAGTGACGCAGCATTTTGCGGTTCATGATGGATGGAAGTGATCTTGATCCAGGGGTTTTCAGGATTTGGAAGAAATGTTGAAGAATGTTTATGCAAAGAGGCACAGATGGGCACACGTATTTATATATGTGAGTGTGCTTTGGCTTTGAGGCTGCGAAGCAAAACCCAGCCTTTGACCCTTTGCATCAATAGGTCAACATTTGCGTTTCACAGCAAGAATTATAATATGGACCCAAAAGAGGCGCTGCTCAGAGAAGCGGGATGCTTCATAATTAAAGTTTATGGCGCACGGCTTCGGGCGTATTTAGGTACTTGCCTTCAACCACCCACCTATCACGAATACGCACATATGTTTTGCCCCCATGTCATGTGTTTTCCGCGGCTCCTGGTACCTGACAGGTGAAGGTCGCGATGACGCGTTTGGTGTTAGGAAGCCATTGAACGGGGACTGGTGCAAACCCAACAGCGGTATCGTCAGCATCTTCAGCAGCTTCGACAGGGGCGTCGGCAAGGGAGAGACGAAATTTCCTGCCTTTCCTGATTTGATCAATCGCGCTCCTCGGCGGCTAAGCCAGCTTGGGACCTGGCGAGCAGTGATGAGCAAGACGAATGCCATGGCGGACCCACGTCAACCATAGCCACGAACCCTGAAGAGTGTGCTATCTTCAAGAATACTCTCGTAGTTTGAGCACGTGAATAGTATTTCCCTTATCGAGCCGATGTAAACCAGGCCCGAGGCATTTCATCCGGGCGGACTAGGACGGTGGCAATAAACACGATCGACATCGAGTTGAAGCTGCATGGGCGGGAGTGGAACTCTTCCGCCACGAGTTCCACTAGGCCCAGCCCCAGCATTCGGGACCCCCCAGAATCCCCCTGGACAACGCCACTACTCCCGCCAACCTGAATTTTGAAGTAGCTTGCGCCAATGCAGGATGCCGTGGAAGTAGAAAAATACAGGAAGAGGAACAAGTATGAACATGGACGGGCAATAGAATAGGTAATAAGAGCAATATAGGCAGTCCATTCGTACCAGGCGATCCATAAGTAACCTAGCAACGCGGTAGGAGAAGTAACCAGCCTTGCGAGCCGCAAGACGGACGTGGCCACGCGGTCGCGCCACCGCAGCACTCTCCGTGATCCACCGCCTTCAACCTCCCCGACTTCGCTCGTCTTGACGGCGTGAACCTGCGCCGGATCCACGAGATGCGTCTTGAACCCCGATTGCAACAATCCCCATGAGAATGCCTCTTCGCAGCGTCTTCCTCCCGCTGCTGGCGGCTCTGCTGTCGCTCGCCTCCACGACATCTAGGCTCGCGACGCTCGACGWCGACGACCTACGCAACATCCCTTCACCGGGCGACGACTTCGACATTCACAATGGAAAGCTCCTCGCTCCCATCCTGATCCCCCGTGTGCCGGGCACCGAGGGCTCCCTCAAGACGCAGAAGCACTTTGTCGACTTCTTCAAGGCGAACCTCCCCGACTGGCAGCTCGTCTGGCAAAACTCCACCTCCAAGACTCCCGCGACCGACGACAGGGACGTTCCCTTCTCCAACCTTATATTTCAACGCGATCCGCCCGGGGTGCCGGCGGGGGACATCTCGAGGCTGACGCTTGTCGCGCACTATGACAGCAAACTCACGCCGACGGGGTTCATCGGTGCCATTGACAGCGCTGCCCCTTGCGCCATGTTGCTCCATGTCGCTAGGAGTCTCGAAGATGCCTTAAAGGCCAAGTGGGCTGCTGGTGGTGACGCGCTTCATGGGTTGGAGGGAGCAGAGGGCGTGCAGATTGTCCTCCTGGATGGCGAGGAAGCCTTTGTGGACTGGACCGAGGATGACTCGCTATAGGGAGCAAGGTATGAATGGCTATGGATTCTTGATGCCTGGCCATACTGACATACGTCTAGGTCGCTGGCCGCTGAATGGGAAGCGCAATACCACCCTTCCATGTCCACCTACCGAACTCCCCTCGATTCCATCAGCCTCTTCGTCCTGCTGGACCTCCTCGGCTCGGCCAACCCTCGTATATCTTCCTACTTCCTAACCACCCACTGGGCCTACCAGAACATGGCAGCCATAGAGAAGCGCATGAGGGAGCTGGGTGTCCTTGAAAGCAGACCGACTTCGCCGTTCCTGCCCGAACCTGAGAAGCAGTCGGGCCAGTTCACCGGCTGGCCTGCCATAGGAGACGACCACGTGCCGTTTATGCGCCGAGGCGTCGACGTCCTGCACCTCATCCCGTCGCATTTCCCGGACGTGTGGCACCGCATGGAGGACGATGGGGAGCACTTGGATCTGCCGACGGTGCGGGACTGGGCAAAGATTGTGACTGCCTTCGCGGCCGAGTGGATGGATCTGAAGGGCTATATTCCTAGGAGGGCCGCCACTCGGGATACTAGGAGCGAGACGACCACTGCGATGAGTAAGAGAACGGAATTATAGCGGCATTGTTTGTTCAAGAGGAGGCATTAGTAATGAATTGGCGTTTGGAGCAATCTATACTTCGTACATGGGGTACGAATGTGTCCTGGTTTGTGAGCTTCTGGAGCAGGTACTGCCACGTTGCAACAACCTATGTGGTCTCGTTCCAATTCCTGTCAAAGTTCGATGTGGTGTCTCACAGCTCGCCGGGACAATACCTTTCTTGTTTGCGTTTGCAACTGAAATGAAAGACTTGCGTGCTGTTGTTTCTTGTTGGCCGGCCAAGTTGTCATACCAGCCCGTGTCGGCGACACAGTTCTAGACCTGCCCCAATCCGCACCGTACACGCACCCGCACCAGCCAATCACCGCCGCCCCTCGTACAACCACGTAACCCTCAATGGAGAGCTCCGTCAAGCTGTCCTCTCCAGCCTCGCTGTCAACCACACACGCTACGAACCACCATGCGCTTCCTGACAGCCCCGACGCTGCTGGCCCTTGCGGCCGTAGTCCATGCCGCATCATCGTGGACTTTCTCCGACGGCACCGTTACCGTGGCGTCGAAGACGGCCGCTGATGTAGTTGAGAAGTGAGCTCCCGAGCTTCGTTGCGAGGCCTCGAGCTGCTTTGCTAGTTGAGCAATCGCTGATTGGGGCGCATCACAGGTTTACCAATGCCGAGCGAGGGAAGAAGACTGTGACCCTGGGCCATCAGGATACGATCCAGGTGTCCTTGACGACCACGGAGGGCTCCAAGGCGAAGCGGCCGCACCAAGCGTTCCTCGTCGTCAAGGAGGCGTCTGGCCTGGAGGCACCATTCCCGCTTACGGTCAAGGAATCTGGAAAGGGCACAGTCCGGATCGTATGTTCGACGGCACCGGGTCGAGCGTGCAGCTAGCTAACGAGAACGAAGACCCAGAAAGATCTCCCCGTCCAGCTGCTCCTCTCGCAATCGCCTCTCGAGGCTAGCCTGATCGTGGCCTCCTCCGGCTCGATCAAGGGCTCTGTATCGCCCGTATTCGACATCGCTCTGAAAGTCGACTTCGACAGCCCTTTACCGAGCTACGAAGCGCCTCTGCGATACGGCAAATTGCCCGAGATCCACCACATCTTCCGCGCGGATCCCAAGAACCCGCCCAAGTTTATCTCGCTGGCGTTCTCGCTGGCTGTTCTGGCCACGGTGCCGGCCCTCTTCGTCGGCCTAAGATAGATAAGCATGTTGAGCGGATGTCCGGACGCTGACTGGTTGCAGTGGCTGGTGCTCGGTGCGAATGTGAGCCATATCCAGAAGGCTCTGGGCAGCGCCCCCATCTCTCACGCCGTCTTCTTCGGCTCCATCATTGCCATGGAAGGCGTCTTCTTCCTTTACTACAGCAGCTGGAACCTGCTCCAGATCCTGCCCGCGATCGGAGTTGTTAGCGTTGCTGCGTTCCTCAGCGGATCAAAGGCCCTGGGCGAGGTGCAGCGCCGACGAGAGGCCGGCGAGAGGTGAGCCAGGGAGGCGAAGACCATCCTAAATATCAGCGGCACGGTTTAGATGAGGGGATCTAGGGGCAGGCGATGTGCGATGGAATGAAGACTCGCAATGGCTAGTTAAACGGCGCACGTGAGCGAAAATGATGTACAATACGTGTATTCAGAAGGCATATACGGAGTAGTCTGGGTTAGAGAAACCGAGCTGTTGCCATCTCGGACCGTGGTGTACCCACGGTTTGACCAAGAAGTGAAGACGTTACAACTCCGAAAGCCATCGGTTTTGCACAGTTGCGTACACAGCCGACATGACTCCAGCACTCACCAGCAGCATCCCTGTGGTATGAATACAATGCGCTGATGCAAGGTTCACAGACTGCATTAGCCGCTCTAAATCAGGACTTCGCGTTTGTCCAATGCTCTGTAATGTAAGTCGCCCCGCTACCTGGGGCCGGACCATCGCTCGCCCTATCTGGCCTCAGCCTTGACTCTTCAACAACCTCGGCTAAGATACACGCAGGCTAACCTGCTCTCCTCGCGCGCACAAACATGGCGGACGCGTAAGAATGTTCACCCACTTGCACCACGGCTCTTTACGTTTGAATTGGATGCCGTGTTGGTAGCCAAGGGGCGACAAGATGCTGACGCGCTGGCGTGCAGATCATACAGGTTTCCATCCGTCGAGGAGACGCTCACTCACCCTGCCTACCCAGGCACCATCTGGGCGCTGGAGCCACACAAACATGGCAAGGCCGCCGTCGCCAAGGACCGCGGCGGGCCCGTGGACGTTGCGTGGGAGATCCACGGCTCCGGGCCCGTCAAGCTCGTCGTGCGTGTGGCCCCCTCCCACGGGCCGTCCCTTTGCTGAATGACGGGGCGTGCGTGTAGTTGATCATGGGCCTCGCCGGCATCAAGACCGCGTGGCAGCGCCAGACGCGGTACTTTGGGCACGACCGCGGGGACGCGTACTCGGTGCTCCTGGTCGACAATCGCGGCATGGGCGGCAGCGACAAGCCCCTCGCGCGGTACTCGACGAGCGAGATGGCGCGCGACGTCGTCGAGGTGCTGGATCACGTCGGGTGGACGCGCGACCGCGAGGTCAACGTCGTGGGCATCTCGCTCGGCGGCATGATCGCCCAGGAGCTCGCCTGCGCCGTGCCCACGCGCCTGCAGTCCCTGAGCCTGGTGTGCACCTCGGCGCACATCCAGAGCGGCAAGTCCCTCCCGCAGACGCTCGTCGAGCGCGCCTCCATGCTCGTGCCCAAGTCGGAGGAGCGCGCCGTCGCGGACACGGTGCGCCAGATCTTCGTGCCGGAGTGGCTCGCCGCGCCCGACGCCGAATCCCTCCCCGAGCCCGCGTCCACGCCACGCTGCGGGCCGCCGCCCAGCGGCGCCGAGTACCGGCTCTTCGACTCCAACTTCCAGCGCTTCCAGGCGCAGGAGCTGGCCAAGCGGCGCGCCGACGGGGCCTTTACGCTGCGCGGCTTCCTGTGCCAGCTCGTCGCCGCCGGGTGGCACTGCAAGTCGGCGGCGCAGCTGCGGCAGATGGCGGACGCGGTTGGGCGGGAGCGGATACTGGTGATGCACGGGAAGGGGGATAACATGATCGCGGTGAAGAACGGAGAGACGCTGATTGAGATTATCGAGCCCGGCGTCGGGCTGGTGGTGGAGGGGATGGGACACGCTCCGATTATGGAGAGGGCTGCATGGTTTAACGAGCTGCTGGAGGAGAGGCTGGGGGTTTGGTCAAAGCTGTGATGTCTGCAATAGACAGAGAGACTTGCATGTCTGAACGTGGTTGTATGTATTTCGTATGCTCGGGACACTATGTTCCGCATCCCGTTTATCTAGGGGTAAAACACTCCGTCGTTTCTGTGCCCGCTCACGGCATCACCAGTCCGATGCCGCTGCAACGCTCCTCGTCCAGCTGGTTCTTCTTGTTCACGCCGCCAGCGATGTGGTTCATCTTGTAGTTAAACAGGTAGTAGTGCAGCTGCCCGTCGCCGCCGCCAAACTTCTGCTGCTCGAGGAACAGCGCATTGTCCATGAGGGTCAGGGCGTTGAAGACGTCAAAGTTGTGCCGCTTGGCCAGGATGAGGGCGTCATTGACGAGGCCGTTGAGGCGAGTCTTGAGTGCGGGTTTGTCGAACGGCTGCTGCAGGCCCGTCTCGGAGGCGTAGTAGAAGAGGTAGGCGACGCGCAGAACGTTGTGCTTCGCGTTGTTGATGATGGAGGACTCGACGCAGAAGAAGGAGAAGAAGTCGGTGATGTTCTTGTTGTTGTCCTGGGCGCACAGTCAGCATGGCGACGAAAGGGGGGAGAGCCCCATGGAGTTCTCTACCTCGACGACGTATGACCAGATGACTTGCTCGGTCTTGGGCTTCGGGAGGAACCAGTGGTGCGCCTCCTCCTTTGTGAACTCGGGCGCCATGTCATACCGGCCAAGGTAGCGCTTCAGCAAGCTCACAACCACATCGAGGTCCTTCTCCGTCATGGCGCGTAGGCCCTTTGTTGATGTGTTCTCCGGCAGCGCATACTTGCGAATCTGAAACTGAGGCTTGCTCCCCGCCGGCAAGGGGCTGAACCCGCAGTCGTTGAGCTTCTGCCAGTTGATGGAGCGGTGGAAGTAGCGGCACGTGCTGACGGGCTTGGGCAGGACGATGCCGGCCGTGTACAGTCCCTGCCAGATGCGGTCGAGGTTACTGATGCGGGTCACCTCCTTGATGAGCACGGGGGTCAGGCGCTTGCCGCGCAGCTTCTTATGTATGCAGAGGAAGTTGACTTCGGAGCACATGACGATCTTGTCGCGGACGCGGAGGCGGACGGGGACGGCGGAGATGAAGGCGACGAGCTTGCGGGACTGCGAGGCGCGGACCCCGACGTGGTACTCCTTTTTCCAGCCGGGAGCCATCATCGCCCTGCGCAACGTTAGCATCAGCGTGCGGCGGTCCATGGCAGAGCGCATGGCGGTGGGTGGAGGGCCGTGTACCAGCGCAGGATGGCGGGCGAGTAGTTGAACCTGAACATAGCCTCGTCATCCTCGACGTAGTGGCCATTCAGCAACTCGTACACCTCCTTCATCTCCTCGTCGCTGTTGAGGTCCATAGTCACCCACTCGAAGCCTGCGATCAGGGGCTGCGGATCCTTGGACACCTCCTCGACCGTCTGGATCTTCAACGGGCCCTCCTCGATGACCTTTTCGTCCTCGCCTAACTTGGGCACCGGCTGCGTCTGCCAGAACTTGTACGAGCCCATGTCCTTGACGTTCTTGCCCGCAGCGGCCAGCCCCGTCATGATATCCTGCAGATTCATCGACTTGAGCATATCGGCCGTCTGCTCGGGCGTCGGGTCCGTGCTGCCGGACGCATGCGACACCTCCTGCGACAGACTGGGGTTGAGGGCCAGCAGCTCCTTCATCTGCTGCGGCGTGAGCCCGCTGATGGCCTTTTTAATCTCCGACTCCTGGTCGGTTGATTTCCCCGTCAGAAGCTCCTTGGCCTTCTTCCTCTTCGACTTCTTCTTCTTGCCGCTCGTGGCCGAGGCTCCGGCACCAGCCCCGCCGGCGGCGTCGCCTGTGGTCGTCGTAGGCTCGTCGTCGTCTTCGGACTCGATCTCGGCCAGTTTTCCCTTGAGCTTGGCGTCCGTCTCGTCGACGACGGGCTCGACCGGCTTGGACTCCTCGGTTGGCATGTTGATTTATCGCTGTGCCTGGCACGTGGATGTAGAGTTTGGAGGAGAAGCTCTTTGGTGGGGTGCCTGGTGGGATGATTGGTGATTGCGGGGTTGAGGCGGCCCTCGGCTGTGCGAAGGCTTCAGCCCTTTATCTCCCCGTGTTCCTTGCTATTATTACTGCGAGCTAGTACATTCAAACACGTAGACTAGCAGGTTTATCGGGTTCAGGATGACATTGCATTGCTCCACCTGCACACAGCCACGATACTTGTAGTTGCCTAGAGTTGCAGGGATCAAGGTTGCAGGCTTCCGAGACATCCTCTTTCCATCCCAAGGATTCTAGTCCGTCACACGATAAGTGAATGTAACAGGGGCTCTTTGTTAAACGTCGGGCAATACTTCATATGTAAGCAGTTCCATGGAAGTCAAATGATCGCATAATGGCCAGCGCCACCGGCGCAAACCCCATAATGGGGTCGTGACCTTGCCGGACATCAGTAACAGCCAGTGGCAGGTAGACAGCTATACCTTACTCACCTCCGTATGGGAACAGCTCTTGTCGGATAATAATGTCCGGGTTTGACCTCCACGTGGTGACAAACGCATCCTTGCCCTTGTGGAAAGTTCGVTGTTCCTTCCACGCCTCAAACTCGGCGTCGTCCAGACTGCCCGCCGTCTCGTTTGCTGCGGCGCGGAAGAGCTTGTTGTCTTCGGTCCAAGGTATGTCTCTGTCATTTTTCGCATGCACCAGGCTGAGGCGCAGCCTCGTCTTGGTGTGTCGGACGATGTTGGTCAGGCGCCTCGCCGAATGCCACTTGTCCACAATGAATCGATCGAGCAGCCGGACGAAGGACGGCCATGCAGCAAACGGTCCCAGGAGAGGGATAACCCCCCCGATGCGGTAGCCGCTCAGCATTGAGGCCAAATCGCCGAAGCCGGCAACGAGGACGATGCCGGCAAATTCGACCCCCTTGAGGGTATATCTCTCCGCTACGCCGCTGACGACGGCTGTTCCGAGGCTGTGGCCGAGGAGGACAATCCGGCTTGGTGAGATACCAGCCACATTTAATGCCCACTCAACGAGCGTGGAAGCGTCTGAGATTAGGCCATTCTCGCTGGGGACGCCTGTGGAGTGACCGAAGCCGCGGTAATCGATGGCCACGACGTGGTATGATGAAGTGTCGGTCAAGGCGTGGTAAGTGTCTGGCCTGACTGCCTGCGCGACGTGGCCCGCGTTCTGCCAAATTGTTAGCTGAGATGTCGTCACGGAATCCGCGTCGGTTGGGACTCCAAACGCACCCCGTGAACTAGGCGTTGTCAGCTTGATGCACCACGCCGCTCAGCCACCCAAGGACGTACAGTAGAGAACCAGCCTGGCTTCCGGGTCTTCTTTCAGCAGCCGTAGCGACTCGGTCCCCGCAAGGTTTGGAGACAGTCCCGGCTGTTGGCTCGCGAGTGAGTCTTCGTTCTTCAGGTATAGGGGCAGTGGCAGAATATGCCACGCGTAAAGGCTCTCCCCATCAGGCGTATCCAATGTGAAGGGCGTCACTTGATTGACTGTCCAAGTTTAATCAGTGTGTGTCTTTCAGACTTGGGCTCACTGTGTCGACTAACTGGCGAATCCCCAAGTCTCAGGTTGGTTGACGTCTGACCACAGCAGGGTGTTTATCTTGTGGGCGTACAGGGCGCTGTGCTCCCTGCGTGAGACACTCCAACTGAACATATGACCGTGTGCAACTTGGCCACTCACTGTCTTTGGAAGAAGGGCGTCACTAATAGGCCGAGGAAGACGGTGTAAAAGGCAACGGGGGCGACAGCTAGAGCGAGGCCAGTCCACAGCAAGGGATGGAGCGGCACAGCCATGGCTGCAGCTCAGTGCCGGTGCCGCGTCCAAGCGGGCGACGTCTTGCAGGGAACGGCGATGGACACTGAAACAAGGCCACCTTTGCGCAGAAACAGGCACGGTGAGATGGAACATCAATAGACACGGAGGGCGATGTACAAACGGAGTATGTCCGCTGGTTCGCGCACAGGCCGAGGCAAAGCAGTCAGCTTCGCGGGTACTCCGAAATACCTAGACACCACCAACGATTTGCTGCGTCGACAGGTCACATTCAGCCCATGACGCTGTGAGTAAAAATGCGACCCACTGGGGACCCAGTTGAGCCACTGGTGGACGGCTGACTAACAGCAGAGCCTCCAGGCAACCTCACTGGGGGCTCCCGAGCCATCAGCGGCTCGCGTGAAACGCGTCTTCTGTACGACTTCGGGCAGGTTCGGACAGAAGACGCCTGACCTGGAGACTCGTGACAGACACTCTCATCGCTGGCGGGGATACTTCGTACGAGGACCATCAACAACGGATCGATGAGCGGGTCGGCGAGGCCAACGAGCGCTACCGGCACCTGTGGCACCTGTTGGTTGCTTTTGCCTCTGCCAATCCGGCAATCCCCATTTAGGTGCTCCGGTGAGTAAGAAGAGCTGTGCTTGTACTCCGCCTTGATCCTTCAGGCCAATCACGCGCCGCACTGCGACGACCTCGACCTGGACCTCCAGCTCCCATCCAGCCGCTGCTTCACTCATTCACGCCATTCGCTCCTTCTGTGCGTAACCGGGCGCGCTCACGTGCGGCGGCTCCAGCGAGCCTCTCTCTTCCACACAGCCTGTGCGCTTCGCGTGCCGCCCGGATGATGCTCTGCACGCTTCCCGCCGCCGTCTAAATCGAACTCGTCAGCCTACTCGTGCCGCTGGCGCCCGTCGCGATGGAGAGAAAGAGGAAGCTCCCGCCCCGAGCGGCGGCTCGCGTCGAGCAGGCTGCCAAGAAGCGAAACCTCACGCCTCGCCAGCAATCGTCGACTCCAGCGCCTGCAGAGCTCGTCCGCGAGCCTACACCGCCTCCTCCCCCGCMGCCGCCGCTGCCCACGTCGATCCACGTCGGAATGCCGTTGCCCACGGTGGAGGATGCGCAGCCCGGCGACCTGTCTGCCAAGGAATATCAGTCTATATCCGAGAGGTGAGCGTGCCATCTGGGGCACAGCGTCCGGCCAAGACCATCGCACTGACTCTCTTGACAACAGCGGCGTCCTCGCCGAGTCCCTCTCCCGCTCGCGCCAGAAATGGATCAGCGAGGGCCTGTTTGAAAAGTACTGGACCAAGCCGTACAAGCCCAAGGGCGTCCTGCACGAGGACCCCAAGAACCCACCCAAGGATAGCATGGCCAAGGTCGGCACCGTCACCATCACCATCGAGCCGCATATTGTCGAAGCCACCATGTTCGCTGTCAAGGCGTCCAAGCTCCCTCCCCAACAGCAGCCACAACAGTCGGAACAGCAGCAGCAACAACCACCGGAGCAGCAGCAAAACTCGCAATTGCAGGCACAGCCCAAGCAGCAGCCGCAACCAGCACCCACACGACCTGTGCTCCAGTACGGTCCTCCCAACGGCTCCATGCCTCCTCCACCTACGCCGCCATCAACAGCAGTGGCCACTCCTGCCGCCGCCGCCGGCACTCCCGGACTTGTCGCATCACCTAGCCCTGCGACAAATCCGTCTCAAGCCTCACAATCACCCATACCACAGCAACGACCTCCTGTCCCAGCAGCCCAACCCCCGAAGGCAGCGTCCCATGCACCGGTAGTTAATAATGGCGCGTCATCTGCCAGCCCCAGTATCCCGCCTCGGCCTTCTCCGGCGCCATCACCTCTGCCTCAAACGGCTACGCCACAAGCAGCAGCCAACCGACCGCCATCAAATCCTCCGAGGCCAGCCGTCGCGCCTCCGCCGGCCAATATGGCGCATGCTGTGACCCATCCTCCGGCGAACGCTGCCCCGGCCCCATCTTCGACAGCAGCTAGACCGCCGGCACCGGCTGCGGGCGCTTCGGGCACCGCCGCACCAAAGCCGGCTTGCAATGACCCGGTCATTGCGCTTCTGGCCCAGAAGGCTTGCGGAGACCCTGAGCTCCGTGAGTTGATGAAGAGGGTGGCGACTGGCCAAGCAAAGGATGGGGAGTTGGCGAAATTTCAGAAAATCATCGATCAGCTGAATGCGGAATACAGGCAGAAGGGTGGTCAGCAAGGACCGTCAGCGGACAGGCTGCTTGTGGACGGCCGGACCGTCAAATACTTTGCAGATGAGGTACGGACAATTTTGGACATTGTCCTGGCCTCAAACCCACACCAGAAATCCACGGAGCTGCGGCCGCCACCACGGAGCGATCCATTAGTGGTCCTTCTCGTCAAAACCGCGCTGGAGGATCAGAGGACCAAGGATATGATTCGCCGACTCGCTGAAGGGCGACCGGGCTTCACCGACGCGCAAGACCTCAGGGAGATCCTCGACAGACTGCATCGGGACGCAAAGACTGTCCCCAAGGGCCCTCCTCCTCTTCCGCAACCGCCACCAGCAAAGCAGCCAGTGCCGAACGGGCTGCCCAATGGCCATGCCAAGGCCACCAACTCCCAAACTGTGCAGCATGCGAATCCCCAGGCCTTGCGCTCAAAGGGGCCTCCGCCTGCTGCTCGGCCAGACATCTCTGCTGTTGTCTTTGACTTTGGCAACGGAGATCGTTATCTGTTTCCCAAGTATAGTGTTCTAGAGTTTCTCCCGACGCAATCCGGACAACAGGTGGTGGCGTCGTTCCTAATCGTTCGCAAAGGCAGCATCTCGGACTACGGAGGAGACCCAACTCTGGACTACTATCAACCCCTCACAATTCGCCTCCAAACAAGCACTGGCCGCCATTTAGAGAATCTGGCAAGGGTTGTCGCGCCACAAGACGAAGTACGACGATACATGGATGATGTGATGGACAACATGACGCGTGCAGAGTACATTTTGCTGGCAATGCAACTCCCTCGAGTCGAAAGGGACAGTGATCAGGACGCGGCTGCCGCGACGGATGAGCAAAAAACGAACAGCTTCACGCCAAAGTCGGATCCGGAGCCAGAACGCAACCAGGCCCCGAAGCCTGGCGTGCTCTGGACCACGGGTCCAGCCAACAAGTTGTTAGACGCGTCTGATACAATCAAGTTTCGAGATCCAGAGCAAGAAAGCCAGACCAAATACGAGCAGCTTATTCGATCTATTGCGGCGAGGGACAGGGGGGATATTTAGTCATGCTAGCGCAATGAGTTGTACTAGATACAATGTTTGTCACGGACTGCTGCCATTGCATGGAAGCTTCATGGACGAACCAGAGGTGTCTGGACGCCTGCAACGAGAACTGGGCGTATGGGATTATCACTGGGAGATCCAGGAAGTTGGCGAATGCGAGTATAACTTTGAGTTTATTGCGAGCGACTGGGTTGAATACCATATATTAGGTAGCTATGTGTTGGAGAGTTCTGCATTCGCCAAGTTGCGATGCGTTGTTGTTTCGTTGCGTCCATTTACATCCGTCAGTCGAACTCGAGAGCTCGTCCTCGTGTCTTGAGCCAACTATTAATTAGAACCTGACCCTCGCCCAGCACGGTCCTCCTTATCATCCAACGTGCTCCTTCCCCCATGGGCAAGCATGAAGTTTGCGGCGTCTCAAATCTCCTCATCTTGCCACCAGATCGAGAATTTCTTCTCAACGTCGATGTTGGTGATTTCGATCAGGTCCCGAACGGCCATCCACGGAAGGTCGTTGAGGAACGACGGCATGCTGTCCCAGCCGCTGGCGTCGTGGATGAGGCCGATCAACAGCTGAAGGCCAGGCATTAGCTCTTGCAAATGACAGCGGGCTCTGGGTGCTGGCCTACAATGTTGTCCATGAGGACTTCGAAGGTTGGGGCTTGGACAAGGGGCAGCCACCATCGCTGGATGTGGCAGGTGGTCTTCAACGAGTAGGTGGCAGCGCGTAGGGCGTGAAGAGCCTGCTCGATATTAGCACTGCCGCCCATTGACACGTCTCGTCGACAGCAATTCGTGCCTCGAAGTATTTGGCTCGCGTCAGCGTCTTGCCGATGGGCTTCTGCCCATCCACCAGAGCCTGCCACTTTTCCTGCAGAACACGTTAGCGATAAACGCACTCGTTACGGAGAGAGCGGCAAAGCCTTACAATGGATGGGTCGAAGACGTTGCAAGAAGCCGGCACGAGCTTCTTCAGCCTCTTCTGCCCCTCGACCAGGTTCCGGACCAGGTTGTTCAGGATTGTGGTGTGGACGGGCCAAAGTGCCAGCGGGTTCTGGAAGAGCAGCCGGGACGGCAAGGCGAGGGAGACGTCCAGCTCCTTCGACCGCGTGTTGTTCCAGTCCCAGTGGCCCTTGATGATGGGCACATGGGAGGCGTTGTGTGGGTTGGCCTGTCCGGCGGCGAGTTGGATCAAGTTGCCAGCGAGGATCGCAACGAGGATGCTGTGAATTTGCACCATGGTGTACGAGATTCAGGCGAGGTTTTTGACGGCGGCCGTGGATAGGGGAGAAAATGACAGGGTTTTCTGTAGGGCGGGCGAATGCGTTGGTTTTTGATAAGAAAAATCTGTTGTTTATGTTTTTGGTGTAGATCCATGGTCAGGCAGACCACGTAGAATATACTTTTCTGTACGGCGTACCGGAAGGTTTTGTCTTCATAGTACCACTACAGCGCAGCCAAAGTAGCTGTGCTCCACGTGGCCTCCAGCGGACATCTACAAGAAAATCGAAGGCAACTGGCATTTCTTTGCAACGATAGTGACGCGACCCGACCCGGAAGCTAGGGTCTAGAAAGGGGTGAACCGCGCATATTCATGGTGCGCGTCCGAACTCGGGCACTCCTTTGGCCGGGCTACAATTTTTTTTTAAGAAATAACAACATCAGCGGTTTTAAAAGCAATCCCTTTCCTTTTTGCATGGCATAGACCCTATGGAGGCTCTTCCGGGTGTGTTCCTGCTGTGGTGCCTTCGGTATCGTGGAGGCGCAGAGTGGGAGGCCACCAGATCGCAGTAGAGTTTTACAAAAGAGTACATGGTGGCGGAATATCCTCCTGGGTAACTATTCTAGAGAAATCCAAACTACCTACGTGCTAGAGTTCGGTTCTATGCCAATCACAGCATGAACTCTAATAGTTCTGGCGTCAAGCCCCTGGACGCCAGTCACTTACTTGCATGTATAAAAGCATTGCCTGCCCGTGTTATCCTCTAGCTCATCCCTCTAAGAAACGAACCGCTCACAACCATGAAGCCCAGCACTCTGTGTCTGTTTCCGGCCTCGCTCGGCCTGGCGTCTGTTCTTCGTCCAGATGCCATCCGCCCTCGAAGCGTCGTGCCTCTTGAGGAACAGGAGGAGCCGCCGTCATGCGTTGCAGCACGCGCGCGCCTGTCCTTAAGGGCGCCCTATGACGACGGATGGAACGACAAGTCTCCTTTCATCAAAGCCATCGAAGACTGGTTCCGGTCCAGCAGCCCAAGCAACGGTGGCAGCTGGCCCGGCGACGCAGTCTCCCCGATTCATCCCGGTGACTACGGCCATTCCAAGGGCGTGCCGCAGTGGGGTGGCCAGGAGCCTCCCATCAGCGACGAGGACTTTTGCACTATTGTGCGGTCCATGGGGTGGATTGCCCGCAACATTATCCCTGACACGAAGAAGATGCGGCCTGAGATGGACGGCGGGATTGGAGAAGGCGTGTGCAACCAAAAGGGCGAGGTGGTGGTTAGTGTCTAGTCTAGGTCTTCGGGCTCGAGATACCCTGAGACTGACCGTTTCCCAGGTTGTCCTTCGAATGATGATGACCTGGCAGAAGCTCTTGACGGCCTTGAAACGGCAGCTGGACTGGACTGGAGAGTTGACCACCCAGGTGCACTGCGCGCTGTGCTACAGAGAGGTTCGTGACCGGTCGCTGAGCAGTCGTCCTGGGTATTAATGCTAAAGTGACTGGTGTTGCAGTACAGTATCGAGGCTGCCGACTGGCTCGTGGCGCTGCGTGCTCAAGCAGACAAGTTTACGAAGTCGCATCCGCTTCGCCAGGTAGTGTTTCAGCGTCTCGACGAGCTCCATGATGCCCACCATGTAAGGCCGCCCCCTCGCGACTGCGCGGCTTGAGAGCTGCGGGAAGCGGAGACTGACTGTGACGCAGGAGGTCGCCAGGCTGCTCCATGACCGCCGCAGCGCGTCGTTGATCGACAAGAAGATCCCGTACGACGACCAGTCGGGTTTGGCTGACTTGATATACAGGCTGTATGGCAAGCAGCCGGGCAACGAGATGCGAAGATGGATACAGGAGGGCGACCCTGCGTATCCGCGCACCGAGGGAGGGCTCTTCAAACAGGCGAAGAATGCGTGGGCGTACCAGAAAGACGAAGAAGAGCACAACAAGAGGGCTCTGAGCGCCGAGGAGGGCGCTGAGCCGGACAACGAGGAGCTGGTCAAGAGAGACACTCCGACCGAGACCGACTCGCTACTTGAGGCCGGGCGAGTTGGAGGGCTTGAGCACTAGAACGGCTCTTGGCCAAACGGCACGCTTCCCCCCAACTGCACCATGACCGGTAGGCTTGACGTAGTCCCTCTCCCTACTGTGAACACGGACACGCCGCGATCCTTTACTGGTAACGACCACGGCTACAACCCTGAGGATGGTGGCTGCGACCAAAAGACCCGCCGCCGTCTCGGGGACAAAGAAAAGCAAAAGGAAAAAGAAAGGGTAAACCTCCAGGATGGGAAGTGCCGTATCCGCAAGTGCGGATTTCGCGAGCGACTCGCCTGCCATGCCATGAGGTGGGACTATTGCGTCTGCGGACCGGGCTGTACGCAAAAGGACGTCGACAAGCTCCTTGAGGGGCACCTCGAGAACGACCACGAGAAGGGGAAGGGTTAAGCAGGGTTCGGATGCAAGGAATGGAATGTTGGAAAGGGGGTGGAGCCGGACAAGACGAACTAGAAAAGTGAAGAGGAGGCCAACAGAGAGGGAGGAGATCTGAATTTCCAGAGGCATTGCAGGCTCGATTGAGTAACGCGTGATAAGTAGGGCAGTTGTAATATTAATAGTYGTCTGAATTGATGTGAGAGCAACCACGGAGGCCTACAAGGCATATCTATCAAGAAACCGCTGCTGTTAGGTAGCCCAAGACAGCCTAGGTCTCAGCGGCGCGCTCAAGAACGACTCGCTCGACGCCATGATGATGCCCACGCCTTACCCGTACCTGTTAAGCTCGTCCCTCGGGACCCTTGTGGTGACAATTCCGTTGGGGAGAGCCCCGATGACACGCCGGTACGGGAGTCGCCGTACAGGAACATATACCACACGGCGCCGAACCAGCCGAACACGGAGCTGCGAGATATGGTGCGCAGAAGATTAGCAGAGCATGACGACCTCCAGGTGTTGAAGTCGCGCAGGAATTACAAGTATATAGGGTAGCAAGTACGAAGTACACACCACACTGCAAGACGCARAGCTTGTCATGTTTGATGGTGGATTGAAAGCATAAAGCAGTCAAATCGCCTTGCAATGGCAGCTCTGTGAAGATGCTGTAAGATTATTTGGCGTCTAAGTCGCGACACCGCGAGGCATAGCTAGCTCATGCGTAGGCACGTGTTAGCGTTCGACTGTGGCGTCAGCTGCGCGTACCCTTCGTGTACATGTACCTCGTACCAGTGACGTACGACAGCAGGCAGGCTGAAACCATCCGTCATGACAACACTCAAAACACATCCCCCCCCCCCCCCCCCCCCCCCCCCCGGCTCTTCTGCTACAACTGCTTGGCTGGGTATGAGCCACTGTGACACCGAGAATTGGAAGCGATGAGTGCCGAATAGGCTGCTCAACATGGGCCAGTCACTGTCGGACGAGCAGCCGCGTCGGCGCTCGCGTGAGGAGCTGACACACGAGCTCGTGAGTCTTGTTCGCTGCCGTGCCGCAAAGGGTAATGCTGATTCCGCGCCAGGCGCTCCGATTCAAGGACAAATGCTTCACGTCGCTGGAGTTTTACTCCCTCAAAGACGTCTTCAAGGGCCTCGCCGACCAGCAGGGCTCCATGCGGTATCTCAAGGAGGACACCGTCGCGCGGTACCTGGAGATCCCGGACATTCTCGGCGCGTCCCCCGTCGTCTTCCAGATGGTCTCGTACCTCGGCGCCTTTCCGTTCCTGCAGGAGGCGCCCGTCGTGCTGGAGCTGCCGCAGATGATCATGGTCGTCGTCATCATGACGGAGCGGTACCGCCGCGTGCTGGCCAAGGGGCCGTCTGACCGGACCAAGGTGCTGTTCAAGAGCCTGGCCGTGTACGACCGCAAGGCTTCGGGGGCTGGAGCCGCGTCGCCCCCGCCAGCTCGGACGGAGGACCTCAAGGTCGCGGCGGGAGCTCAAGCCGGAGGGTTTGCCGTCGACGCCCCTGCTGATGATGACGAGAAGGGCGATGACGACGATGACTTGGTACTGACCGCTTATGAGCTCCTCGACGTCACAGAGGCAGCTAAGCAAGGCGGCGCTCCGGAGTTTCACAGTGCCATAATTCCCACTGACAATTTCCGAAAACTGCTGATGCTCCTCCTCTTGGCTGCCCCGTTGGAGGGGCAGGAAAGCCTCTCACAATACTCGAGCCGGGTATCAGGCGAAGAGCTTGACGACCTGCGCTCAACAGCCGAGAACATCCTCGCCGCCTTTGTCGACGCCGAGACGTCTCCGGGGATCCGGTATCGGCACTTTAAGACCGTCATCCCCGTGCTATGTCCCAACCTCTTCAACGGGTTCAACGGCCTGTTTGAGCATTTCCTCTTCTCCAAGAACCTTGACTTTTCAAAACAAGCTGATGGGCGAAGGACCTCCACCAGCAAGCCGTCGCCCAAGATTGCGCAGCCGCTGCTGCCCGACAAGGGCGAGATCCTAAACGACCACATGCTGTCGCAGATTTCCATGTTCCTCCCCGGGTCGTCGCTGTTCCGGCGGGTCCGGCTCCTGTACTCGGGGAACCACGCCGGCTTCTCCATGGGCAGCTTCGAGTCCAAGGTCTTCAACTGGAGGGCACCAACGCTGCTCCTCGTGAGCGGGACGCGCCTAGGGGATGTCCCGGACGGTGGGCAGGAGTCGTCGTTTGCGGAGTCGCTGCCCACGAAGCGGTTTCCTCACGGGAGCAAGTCTGGCCGCGTCACTTTCGGGGTCTACGTCAGAGAGCCCTGGAAGCACACGCACAAGGAGTGCTTCGGCGACTCGGAAACCGTGCTCTTCCAGCTGGAGCCCATCCATGACGTGTTCCCCGCGTCGACAGTCAACACCGACTACGTTTCCTTCACGAAACCCCCTGGGAAGCAGTCCTACCTATCCTTCGGCTGCCTGCACCCCAAGCCCTCAAAGTCCCACCGCAGAGATGGAACGTTCTCTCTGGGGACCGTGTCCCTGCTGCTCAATGACTCGTTCGAGTTTGGCGTCTTCAACCACGACTACCGGTCCCGCGGCGGCGCGTTCCACACGAGCCTGGCGCGGAAACACGACTTCCAAGACCGCTTCCAGATCGAGCGGCTCGAGGTCTGGGGGTGCGGCSACGACGACGAGGCTAGGGCACAGGCGGAGCGGTGGGCGTGGGAGGAGAGGGAGGCCGAGGCCCGGCGCAAGATCAACCTCGGATCGGGGGATATCGAGGCGGACAGGGCGTTGCTGGAGATGGCTGGTCTAGTCGGTGCGAACCGGAGCGGCGGATCGATGGCATAGAACCTTGTAYACAACTCAATGTATGTTGGTATGATGCTCTTCATAAATATCCTAGGCTCCGACTTATGCCATGTGAGCAGATCGTGTTGATGCGTGTCTTGAATGGCTGACCAGAATGTACAGGAGTAGGGCCACAATGCCAGAATAGCATCCACCGCGTATATCGTACATGCCTTTTCGATATAAAACCAGCCTCCCAGACGCCGTCCAACACGATGGTGATTTCCGGCCTAAAACGGCGTCTATTTCTTCGGCTCCTCTTCTCCTGTCGACTTGGGGTCGTCCTCCTTTTTCTGTGAGGTAATGACCTCGCCGATGGCCCCAAGGGAGCTCTTTGGGTTGCTCCTCTTTGGCCTCTTGTCGCCCGCAGCCTCGGCGGCCTTGGCTGCCTCTTCCTCTGCCGCCGCTTTCTCTCCCTGAGACCACAGCCCCATCTTGCCAAGTATGCCGCCCGTGCCTTGCGTCGCCGTGGCAGGCTCGACCTCGCTGTCCGGCTTGACCTGACTCCTGTGCATGCGCTTCTCCAGCCGCGCCTTCATGGCCTTCTCCTCCTCGTCGCGGACCTCGAGCTCGCGGATCCACTTCTGGCGCTTCTCCTCGGCGTCGCGCTGCTCCTTGAGCTTGCGCAGCTCCTTGGTCTTCTCGCGGTCGCGGCTGTAGTACATGCTACCCGCGACCATGGCGATGACGGTGAAGCCCTCTGCGGCGACGCGGGCGCGGAACATCTTGTTGGCCTGCTGGGAGTCGCCGCGGCGGAGGGCGCGGTAGGCGTTGACGAAGGCGAAGACGGTGAGGCCGATGCCTGTTTGCGCGGAGGGTTAGCGGCCCGCATACCTGGATATAGGGAGCTTTGAAACGTACCGAGGGGAACAAGCGGCTCTTCCTTGATCTTGCGGACGACCTTTTGCATGGGCCGCTCGTTGTAAAAGTCCCTAAAAGTCGCGTGAGCAGGTTTGTCCGCGGCGTTTGGTGCCTCTCGCAAAGGTCGCGCGCGCATACTGATTGTCGTCAAAGGACGAGGGCATCTGCCCCGTAAACGGCGGCGGCGGTCTGTCGGCCATGTCGAAGCTTCGCCCCCGGGCAGAGAAGGTGACTGAAGAGGGCAACGGTAGCGGGAGTGGATGTTGCGAAGAGGTTATCGTCGGATCATGTCGTGCAACATCATCGAAATCGGACTCGGCCAATGGAAGGCGAGGTCCCCACTGGGTCGCCGGCTAGCGGCAGGCTCGGCCCCGTCGGGTGCTTGCTTGCAGTGGAGCAGGTAGGTACGAGCACGGGCGAAGCCACTGAATTTACCTTCCGCAACTGAGAGCTGCCCTTCCACTGAGCTCCTTCGCCCGCGCTTCCGCGCATCTCGACCCTCCAACATCATCATCTGGATCCGACGAAACGGCACTCGGCAACAACGCCACACGGCTCGCGGACCAAATATCTCGTCTTATTTGAATAGCTTTTCCGCGCCTTTCTGTCGAGCTACGAAACAGGAAGCCGCGCGCTACCGCCACCGAGAACGGAGCTCTACCTGCTGAGGTGGCGCACCATACCTTGCAGCCCGCTCCCACCACCACGATGCTGTGAGCCTCGCCATGTGGCTATCGACACCTTCGGTCGACTCCCTGACGCGGCCGCGACTGGCCGTGGCCGTCGTATCCGTCGTGGCCGCCGTCTCCGTCGGATACTACGCCTACCAGTCCAGCCAGCCGTCGCGGCCACAAGAGCTTCCTCCTGGCGGGAATTTGCATAGGAGCAACGCGATTCGCCGCGCCCGCTACATGCCCCGGAGGAATGACAGGAGTGAAACGACTTCTAGCTCATCCTCGGAGGCCCCGGGCGACGAAAATGTCGAAATTAACAACTCGGCCCCCGCAGGCGATGGGGAGACGGTCGTCGAGGCTGTCGAGGACGAGTGGTGGAACGACCCGTCTGGATTCCCGCCGTCGCAGCGCGCGGGCCACAACATTGTCAACCTGCTCTTTCGGGTCTCCGAGGACAACGCAAGACGCAACGGGTGCGTTCATAGGGGATGCCAGTGTAATGCATGCGGCATGGTCCCGATACGCGGCGTGCGGTACCGGTGCGCCAACTGCGCCGACTTTGATCTGTGCGAGACTTGCGAGGCTCAGGGGGTCCATATCAAGACGCACATCTTTTACAAGATCAGAGTGCCGGCGCCGCCGTTTGGTCCCAGGCAGATGCAGCCGGTCTGGTACACGGGCGACCCTGATACCTGCCGGCGCAACTTGCCCAGGGGGTTGATTGCGAAGCTGTCAAGGGATACTGGCTTCGAGAGGCCGGAGCTGGAGGCCTTTTGGGAGCAATGGACCTTCATGGCCAACACCGAGTGGAGAGAGGATCCCGAGGAGCTGTGCGTCGCCATGGATCGCAAGACCTTTGAGCGGTGCCTCGTGCCCACTGGCGGCTCTCGTCACGCCGCACCGAATCTCATCCACGACCGCATGTTCTCCTTTTACGACTCCAACAACGACGACCTCATTGGCTTCTCCGAGTTCCTGCACGGCTTGTCCTACCGAAAGCGCAAGGACAAGCTGCGCAAGGTATTCGAAGGCTACGACATTGACGGGGATGGCTATGTTAACAGGCGAGACTTTCTCCGCATGTTTCGTGCGTACTATGTATTGTACAAGCAGATGCACAGAGACATCCTCGACGGGCTTGAAGACCAGCTCCTCGCCAGCACAGAGGCCCAGCAGTTGGTGACGAGCCGTCAGCCACTCAGCAGCCTCTTTGGCCGAGAGGGGAGAGTGCCTGCTGCCGACGGTGATGTGCGATTCGAGGGCAAGACGTACAACCAAGACGGCAGCATCGACGTCGACGATGGCTATCACGGTGCCACTGTCGAGAATCGCGGCGACACGGCGAGCCGCGAGGACATCTTGACCAGCCTGTTTGCCTACGACACTGACCAGCAGCGACCTCGTCGCCGGTTCGTTGCCCACAGAGACGCAGATACCAACTGGCGCACTGTCCGGCGATTGAGCGGCAACGACACGGACCGAACGTACTGGGTGACCCTGCTGGAGCCGCCGACAACCCTCGACGAGCTCCCTGAGATTTTGGCAGGCAACAATCACCCAGAGATTGAGGAAACCGAGGATGAGGCTGACGATCAGGACGACGACGATGGTGATGACGATGAGCGCGATGACGCCAATGGCCACCAACGTGACTCCGACTCCGCCGCTGGCGCAGCGCAAACAGACAGCGAGCGTCGAGCTAGATTTCTCTCGCAGGCCCGCCGTCAAGCACCCAAGCTGGAGAAGCGACGCCGAGATATGGCGCGGGGCCAGTTGCACGAGAGGTGGAAGCGGCGGCAGTTCTACCTCGACGGGGAGGAGGGTGGCCTGGCTCCGGAGGACTGGGACAACGACGAAGACATACTTGCGCACCTCAACAAGGCAGTTGAAAACGCCAAGTCGGCCGACCAAGCAGCCCCATCAACCACTCGCTCGCGATCGAGTTCCAAGGTTCGGTTTGCGGAGGACATGGATGACTATGACGTCCGGTCCAATCCGTCGACATCGTCGAGAAGCGTCCTGGAGCGATGGGGAGGCATGGAAATTCCAGACGCTGAAAGGGACGCGGGCAAAGAGATCCTCTACCAGGTGACACAGCAAGCATTCAACGAGCTGCTCGACACCATCTTTAAATCCGCCGAAGACCTGGCAGTCGAGGCGGCGGAGACAAAGGAGCAGCGGGAGAAGTACAAGCACGAAATCGAAGCGGTCGAGCCAGAAGACGACAAGGATCAGGCCGCGGAGCCCTCTGATACACAGCCCCTGGGCCATGCTTCCGAGAGGACCGCCGAGGACAAGACTCTGGAGGAGTTGCTTACGGAAACGGGATACCAAGTCGTGGCGTCTGAGCCGCGCAACGCGGTGGAGCTTTACTATTCGATCCATCTTTCCGACTATACGATACCTTCGGAGACTTCGGTCAGTGGAGACGAGGGGCCCGAGGAATATCGCGACCCTACGATGCCCCAGTTCCGACCCAACAGCGATGCGACTCCCAACCATGAGTGGAGATCCAGGCCCTCGCAATCGGCAGACGTGCTGTTTGACGACGATGGCGACGATAAGCGCTCCCGGCACGAGTCGGAGACATCGACCGTCAGCGAGCCAACCATCGACACGCTCCAGCGGTGGAAGATGTTGAGCACGGCGGAGGCCAAGGCTGCCGAGCGGGGCGGCTGGGGGCGCCTCAGCTTTGACGAGTTTGAGGCGATTTACAAGAATCAGGAGGATCTGGGCAACAGGCTCGACTATCTCGGCAGCTGGATCGACTTTTGCATTCCGTAGAGAAGGCGGCGGCAGTTTCCCGGTGATATAGGGGACTGCGAGGCTAAAATGCACACGGACCGAACAGTTCTAGAGATGCGGCGAGGAGTTGTGGGCATTGCATCAGCGTCGTGTATTCATATTGTATTACTCCCCAATATGTGTGTAGCGTAGAAAAGTTCAGTATATTGCCGTCCGTTGATTTCACAACAGACGACTAAATGTGCTCTATACCGGCTCATGAACTGTGCTTGCAAGTCCACGCCGTGCCGGACGAGTGTTTTCTGAGAGTAGTTGGTAAACACGGTGATTGTAGACGTCTTTCTAGCAGCCCAGCTTTCATATCCCAGATTTTGACCCACCAACGCCATGCTCCAAACAAATCAGACGCCATCGAAACAAGCCTCAAGAACTACCCCTATCCAGCGCCTTGACAATGACGTAGCTCGTCCCCGCGGCCAGCACGCCAATCACCAGCGTCTGCAGCGCGCCCCAGACGCCGGCGCGGTGGTTCCGCACGGCGACGTAGTTCTTGGCGTAGCCGAAGGCGAGGAGGATGACGACGGTGACGGCGACGGAGACGAGCAGGGCGTCGCGCACGCGGGCCATGACAAAGTACGGCACCATGGGGATCAGGCCGCCGACGAAGTAGCTCAGGCCCATGGTGGCGCCGGAGACGCAGGCGCGGTGGCCCGGGGGCTCGTCCATGCGCATGGCGAAGTCCATCTTGAAGCGCACCCACTGGTCGGGGTGGGCGCAGAGCTCCTCGACGAGGGGCGCGGCGGCGGCGCGCGAGACGCGGTACTTGTCGAGGACGGCGTAGAGCTCGTCGCGCTGCTCGGCGCGTGCGGGGGAGGCGCAGGCGGCGAGGACGCCGGCGCGCTGGGAACGGTAGTGGTCGCGCTCGGTGGCGGCGGCGAGGTACGCGCCGAGGCCCATGCTGATCATGCCGGAGAAGAGCTCGGCGAGGCCGCCCATGATGACGAGCTTGGTGCTGCCGAGGGAAGAGAGCCCGGCGGTGAGGGCGAAGGGCACGGTAAGGCCGTCAGAGAAGCCGATAATGATGTCGCGGAGGGTGTCGCTGAGGCCGGCCGCGGCGGAGGAAGACGACGACGATGCTGTGCTGGGGGACGGGGAGGCATCGCGGGAAAGGGGCTTGGAGTCGAAGGCGGTGGGAAAGGGCCGCTCGACGGGTAGCTCTGAGGGGAGGAGGGGAGAGGATTCCGAGGGATAGGCCATCTTGCTCGACGGCTTGCAAAGGATGGCAAGATGACAAGACAGACGATGGAGATGGTTCGCGTGTCTATCGCCGCGACAGTCTGGTACAGGTGGAAGAGAAGCGCGCGAGCATGGACGACCGCAAACAACCTCCCCAGACGGGGACCAGTCCCATTTATGTCCACGACTCAATCCCCCTCGCCAATCCAGGGCAAACACAGCCCGCAATGCCTGCAGACAAACACCTCGTCGCAGCCGTGAAGGTCGACGCGGCAACAGCCCGCAGTGAGGGTGGCGCCCCCGACGGACCAATCACAGCGCGTGTTTTAGTAATCCGCGGGTACACGCCAGACCGTGCACCGGGTTACATGGCAAGGTCCGTGGCGTTCAGATCGGCGTGGGTCGGATATCGAGATCCCTTACTGCGGGCTTTTGCTGTCAGGCTTTGCGTCGGGCTTTGCGTCGGGCTTTTGGCGGTGGCCGTTCTGCACGGGTGCACCAGAGACCTTGCTGTCGTATATCAGACCATGGGTCCGTCTGAGAAGAATCTGTGGCCCAGCACTGCCGATCCACCACCGAGGGAGCATGGGCAGCTCTGGATGACGCTGTCGTCTCGTCGGGTATCCGTCCAGTCCAATGGGAAGCTCTCCGTTCGTCAGCTTGCAGCAATGCTTCGCCCAGTGCGTCCTCAAGGATCCTCCTCCGGCCAGACCAGCAAGTCGTCGAGCGACAGCGCCGTGGCCTCCCCAGCCGACGACGCGGCCTCGCTCGACAGCCCCGTCCCAAAGGCCATGCCATCCAGGCTCGCAAAGTCGAATCCGCCCGCAAGCTCGTTCTCCAGCAGCCACTCCATGCCGCCCTCGCCCTCCCCAAGGCCATCCCCCCACGCCATCCGCTGCGTGCGTAGGTACTCAAACGGCGTCACGCCAACACACCTCTTGAACGTCCGGTGGAAGTGCCACTTCGACAGCCCCGTCTGCGCAGCCATCTGTCCCAGGCTCAGTCTCTCGCCGCGGCCGCCGCCCGTCTCGCGCACAAACGCGCGGATCTGCCGCACCGCGCGGTCCTCGGGCATAACCCCCCCCAGCTCGGGCCTGCAGCGCTTGCACGCGCGGAAGCCCGCCGCCGCCGCCTCGCCACCCGTTGCGTAGAAGCGCACGTTTGCGCGTCGCGCGAGCCGCGCCTTGCAGATGGGCCGGCAGTAGACCTTAGTCGTCTTGACGGCGTAGACGAAGAAGCCGTCGGCCACGGCGTCGCGCGTGCGCACCGCCTGCCAGCGGGACTCGTCGTCGGCAAAGAAGGAGGGCGGCGAGGGTGCGCAGAACATGTCCTGGTACTTGCCGTCCATTGCAGCGGTGGTGGTGGTGATCATGTCGAGTCTTGCATGGGCGATGAATGGAGGCGACGTTGAGCATGTGGGGCGTTGCTCGCAAAGTGGCCAATCAGCAGCCCGTATTGCAAWGAAAGTGCAYCTCTGGATGTACCAGAACCACCAGAACCACGTTGTGCAGTATAACGATATTGCACGTCGCGCTATATTTCTAGCCTCACTACGAAGTAATAGCACTCGCCTCAATTCCTCGAGCTCGGCTCGATTGCTACAGCTCGGCTCGATTGCTACAGCTCAGCCTCCATCCCCATAGCTCGCCTCGGTTGCTACAGCGCACCCTCGATTGCCAGAGCTCGCTAGTAGTCGTCTTCGGGCTCGCACGGTAACAGGGAACCTAGTACATCCAGAGGTGCATTTTCTTTTAGGCTCAACCTTCGTACGTGTGCATCGCGAGCAACAGCCGACGGTGGTTTGATACCCAACTCGGCATTTTCTCTTTCCTGAATCCCCATCTCCGACTCCTCAGGGACTAGCATGGCTTGCGCTATCCATCCGCACCTATCTACTGACAAGATGCAACAAGGAAAGATCTTGGATTATTAGAAAGCTACGCTAAGGATGTTTGTCGTTTAATATTGTATCTCATGACCAGCCTGTTAACCTCCGCAAACTGCTCCGGTTCGGCTCACGTTTTCATTCCAATCCAGAGGTCAATAAGGCTAGCAATCTCGTCGCTGTTGGACTCCAAGAACATGAGGTGCCCGTTGCCAAAGAGGTAATACTCCTCCAGGCGGATGTGGAACACACCGACGCCAGCCTGTCGCATGAACTGGATCGCGGCCCAGTCGTAAGTCGAGTGCGAGCTCGCTTGCGCCGTCACGATGGCGTGGGGAATCTGGCGCAGGTTCACGAGCTTGCGCGGCTCTGGCACCGGGCCATATCCTGCGCGGGCAATCCCTCCCGGCTGGAGGACGCAGGATATATCGCCAGACTGCGAAAACGCTGTTGCCAAGTCCAGGGCAGGTCCGTAGTGCGCAGCCCCTATGCTGGGCATTCCGAGGGGCGGATCATAGGTGAGGGGGATATCTGCAAGTCCGTACGGTCGGACGCCTGGTGCGTACTTAATGTGTCGACTGTAACGGAGCAATCCGTCCTCACCCATATGCGTGGCAGAGCCGGCTGGCGGTCCAGCCGGCTCGACGGCCACCACCGCAGCAACCAGGTCCGGCTTGAGGTCAGCAGCCAGCCATGCCATGGTTGCGCCGGCTCCCTCGCCGACCAGAACCGCTCTGCCGGTGCGCTCGAGGAGCCTGGCGAGGGCGTCCTGGGCTAAGGCCTGCCGGTCGACCTTTTTACTCTGCAGTGGCACGAGCGAAGCGTAGTATCCCTGGAAGATGGGGTCGCCGCGCTGGCCCGTCTGCGATGTGTTAGCTTCGCCAGAGCCGTTGTCGAGGGAGACTTGGGCACTTACTCCCGGCCACTGAGAATGGTTTCGAGCGCCGGCCCAGCGCTCGCTTTCCTGCTTGCCCGGCGCAGTGAGCGCTCGTTCCACCGTGCTCTCGTCCATCCTGAACGTCTCATTTGACATGCGGGCCGGATCTAAAGGCCGGCAGTCAATATTGGAGCGGCCGAACGGAGGGAGGTCCACGACGTAAACGCAGCGGCCATTGTAGCAAAAGTAGGAGGCCCAGCCCGGGTTTCCGTCGGGCTTGGTCGACCAAATCTGCGCCAGCAGTCAGCCAGCACTCTCGCTTTCGATGCAAGGCCGAGAGCAACGTACCTGGCCCGTGTGAAAGTCCCCGTGGATGAGGATGATGGGCAGCTGATTGTTCAAGAGCGGTTTGAGACACTCGACGTACATGTGGCCCAAAAGTTGCCGACTCGGGTTCGTTTCGACGAAAAAGGTCGACTGGGTGCACATAACGCCCTCACGCGGCTGGTAGACGGGACCAGCATGCGACTGCAAAGCCAAGTTCAAGGACGATGCAGCCTGCTGCTGCGACTGTGGCTGCACCATTCCGCCCTCGACGACGTGTGGGTATGCCGGCATCATCGCTATGCCCGTTGCACTGGTGTCGTGTGCAGCAGGATGCTGGTGTTCGCCTCCGTTCACCTCCCAGTCCGTCATGTTGGCAATGGCTGCCAAAGTGCCAATGGATGCCATGTCATCCCAAGCAGGCTGCATAGAAAGGAAAGCAGGGCCGCAACGAGGCGACACAAGCTCAAACGCTTCAGCGATGAAAAATGCTGCAAAATGCAGAAAGAATTAGCCCGTGTTCGCAGATGAAAGAGTCTCCTCGAGGTACCTGCCAGAAACGTTGACGAACGGTCAGGAGAAAACAAGCGCAATGCCCACAAACAGAACAGCGCGAGCAACAGCAGCGCGTCGTGCCAAGAGTCGAGCGGAACAACAACCCGACGGACGCAAACGAAGAGGAAGAGCACAGGCTCTGCAAGTCCCTAAGAGAAAGCGCGAAAACTACTTCAATTCGAAAGCATCGAGAAGCTGTAGCGGTAAGCAACTCGAGCCGCGCAACTTGAGCTGTGACTGAAGATGGAGGGTTGAGAGTCGAGAGGAAAGGGGCCACGAAGGGTAGATATAGGGTCGACAAACGCGCTCGCGCAGGTGCGTTGATTCACGCACCCCAGAGACGAAAAGAACGGAAAGTTGCTCGAGGGCTGTACCCAGGTGGCTGCCTGAATGGTGAAATGGGCTGTACGTGATTGCCAGTGTTTCCGGTTGCCCCTTGCAACTGGGAGCTGTTCGCGCGGTGCCGCCTCCACGGAGAATTAGAAAGAACAGGTTGGGGGTGGGAGTGCTTGATGTATCATGGCCCATCGCAGCGAGCACCGGCCGTGATGAAGACGATTACCGGAATTTTTGCTTTCGTTTTTGCAGAAAGGGCAGTCGGAGACTGGTCCCAAGGGTGTTGGGCCAAGGGTTTGCACGGATTCCTGTCATGCCTCGAAGGCAGACTTTCCAACACGTTATCTGCCTAGGTTAATTCAGCGTAAGTTACCACTGCGCGAGCTTCACTTGCGACCAGTCAGCCAGGGAGCATTGCCACAGACCTATTTAACATCTACTCTCGTGACCAGGGCTCCGTACATGTACCTCCATCAGAGAATCAGTCCCACAGCCCCGCGCACAACCTAAGCATCGTCTACACCGGCTCAACCACCTCCCGTGCCTCGTCTTTCATGTCCGGCACCCACCCACTCGGCCGCTCGCTGCCCCTCACCACCAGCCCATAGCCCAGGTTCTCGACCTTGCGCACGCTCTGCCGCATCACCTCCATCTTGCCGCGGAACTCCTGGCCCGGCACCTCGGGCAGCATCTCGAACGCGCACCCCAGTGCCTGTATGTCCCGCAGAATCGTCCTCCTCCCGTCCTCGGCGTTGGCGGGAAGCACCTCGCCGCGCTGCACCGTCGCGAAGCGCATCAGCTCGCCGAACAGGTCGAACACGCCGTACATGTAGTCGTGCGGCGTGAGCACAATGCCTGCCGGCACGGCGGCCTGCGCCTCGGCGGGCGTGATGAGCGTCTGCCGGCGCAAGTAGTGCGCGAAGGAGAGCGCCTCGACGAGCTCCTCGAGGCAGCGCAGGGGCCAGGTGTAGCGGTGGCGGTTGATGGACTGGAGGTCGGGCGCGATGGACTGCAGCAGCGTGGTTATCTCGGCCATGCGCGTGTCCATGTCCCTTTGCGTGTGCGGGGGGAACTCTTGGTTGAGCGTCTTGACTCTGGCAAACGGGCACGGTGAGCCTCTCATCCGGGGGGCACGTCAACGGCAAACGTTACCTTTGCAAGGCGAAGATGCTGCACACGTCTCATCAGTCCTGGGCGTTTACATGCACCATGTGTCAAGCTCACATCTTCTTGCTGTGCGCCGTCACGTCCCGGCTCGCCTTGACGATCCTCTCCCTCCGATCGTGGTGCTCGTCGAGCTCGTCCCGGAACTGCTCAAACATGCCGTGGAACCTGCCGCGGGGCGCATCCGGCGCTGTCTTGGCACGCGTGTTGCCGTGGCGATCTCTCTTAGAACCGGCCGACATGTTGGTGTTTTATATCCGGCTGATGGTGGTCGTGATGGGAGTTGATTTCTGCCGGTGGCAAGGCGTCAAGTGCGTGTGAGACGAGTTGAGGTTGAGTGTGGCACTGTGGAGCCGCAGGGATGGTGCACGGGTGGTTATGGGGCAGAGAATTGTCAGTGGAGTTGCGGCTCATTGGATGGCAATTCAGGGACACGCTCAACCTCACCTCACCTCTCACATCTGGAAAGGTGTCCATTGTGAGACTCGACGGGGCGTATCGCGTCTGGAGCGATACGAAAGAGACGGAAACCGGCCTTTCCATTACTACAGGGTTGACTGGCCGGCGGGAGCAATGAGTCGCGCACCGACCGACGCCCCTATCCGCTAAACACCACATCTCGCCCTCTCATCTCACATCGCCAGCCCATCATGGCCCTCGCCTCCCTCCTCCGGCCAGCCCCCCTCTTCCTCCTCGCCGGCCTCCTGCGCCTCGCCCTCCTCCTCTACGGCTCCTGGCAAGACGCCCACTCCGCCGTCAAGTACACCGACATCGACTACCTCGTCTTCACCGACGCCGCTCGCCTCGTCGCCCGCGGCGCCAGCCCCTATGCCCGCGACACCTACCGCTACACGCCGCTGCTCGCCTGGCTGCTGCTCCCCACGGCCCGCGCGGCCGCCTTCGGCAAGCTCGTCTTCGCCGTCGCCGACCTGCTCGCTGGGGCGCTCATCCTGCGCATCCTGCTGCGCCGCCGCGGCCGCGCCATGAGCGTCGAGGCCGCCGGCGGCTTCGCGGCGCTGTGGCTGTGGAACCCCATGGTCGCGACCATCAGCACGCGGGGCAGCTCCGAGGGCCTGCTTGGCCTGCTGACCATGGCCCTGCTGTGGGCCGTCGAGACGAGGCGCGTTGGGCTGGCGGGCCTGGTGCTGGGGCTGGCGGTGCATTTCAAGATCTACCCCTTTATATACGCCCCGGCTATCGTGTGGTGGATGGACGACGAGAACATGGGCAGGCTCTGCCACGGGCGCGCGAAGCCAGCACCGTCACTTGCGGCGGCCGTCGTCAGCTTTTGCTCGCCCGACAGGATCCGACTCGCCGTCGTCAGCCTGGCCACCTTTACCGGCCTCAACCTCCTCATGTACTCCATGTATGTCTGCACACCCTCCCCTCATCCCCAACCATCCCCAACCCGGCCTCCAATCTAACCTATTCGCAGATACGGCAGTCCATTCCTCGTCCACACATACCTCCACCATGTCACCCGTATCGACCACCGCCACAACTTCTCTCCTTACAACATCCTCCTCTACCTCACCTCCGCCGTCCCCTCATCCTCGTCCTCCCTGCGCACAGAATCCCTCGCCTTCATCCCGCAGCTGCTCCTCTCCTGTGTCCTCATCCCCCTCGCCCTCGCAAAGAGGGACCTCGCCACGTCCATGATGGCCCAGACCTTTGCCTTTGTCACATTTAACAAAGTCTGCACCTCGCAGGTAAGCCCCCAGTCACACCCCCCTCGTATACAGCGATACTCACAGTATCTACAGTATTTCCTCTGGTACATGATCTTTCTGCCCCTCTATTTGCCAGGCTCGTCCCTCCTCCAAAAGCCCGCGCTCGGCATCTCGGCCCTGGTTCTCTGGCTCGTCTCTCAGGCCGCCTGGCTGCAGCAGGGCTACCAGCTAGAGTTCCTCGGCCACAGCACCTTCTTCCCGGGGCTGTGGCTTTCGTCTTTGTGGTTCTTCCTCGTCAACTGCTGGATCCTGGGCCTCATCATTGGCGATGGAGTTGGGCGGTTGGAGACGAAAAGCACGTCAAAGGCGCATATTGAGTAGGCCAGCGGCAGCCAGAGCACATACTCGCCTTCCGTAAATCAGCGGCGCTGCAATAGACAAAGTCCACACCTAGTTCTCATCACCAGCCACCGTCCGCGCAATGGCCCTGTTCAAGATCAAGAGCAAATCATTAAGGGGTATCTATCTCGCGTGCTATCTCCCCAAAGCCGTACAAAGGTCAAGCACGGGCACCACTGCGCCCAGTTGTAAATCCACGTCTGAGCAGATTCCAAGCAAAAAGGTCGTGCCCAGTATCCCTGGGCCTTATATCCATGTGTCCTGAACGCCTTCCAGCCTCCGTCCGATGCTGCCTCCCCGCCGCGGGGATAATGATGGGTAAAATGACGCCTCCGCCCGTTCCGCTGCGCTCCGCCTGGATGTGAATGGGTTTGGCCCCGTCACTTTTAATCGCCTCCTTTCTGTTCCATTTTGTTTCTTCAGGGCACGTCACTCCCTCTTCCTCGCCTCCTCTACCCTCTTTGCCTCAGCCGCCGCACCTATTGAATCGTCATTCGGTTGGCGAGAGCTTTGTAGTTGCTGAGTCTCAACGACAGCACTCGACCTCGTGGGTTCTCGGGCGAGATGACCATCCTCCCCTCTTTGCTGTAAACAATGTTCCCAAAGCTATCGCTCATCTCCGCAAAGGACACTTCAGGTCGCACCCTCGCCATTTCGGTCACAATGGCATCGCTCCAGACACCGGAGCATTTCTGCTGCTTGAGCAGAAAATATGGGTTCAGCGGTGGCAGGAGGGAGTCTAGAACCATCACGTTAGCGGTCGGGTCACCCAAAGCGGCGGCAGATTGCGGCCTACCCAGGTCCACGAAGCGGATCCTCAGGTACTGTAGTCTCTTGTGCTTCTCCAGACACCGGATTGCTGCCACCACCAGCTCTTCAAAGGCCTCGATGAAGCCCATTTCGTGGATGCCTGAGCCAGATCCAGGGTAGTTGCTCTCCTTGTCCGGGTCACGACAGCAGTTCTTGATGGTCAGGTCAACAGACTTGAGCCTCGACGTTAGGGGGTTGCTCAAGCGCGTCACCAAGTCGAAAAACTTGTGGCACACGCGACCCGTGTATGAAAAGTGCTCCAAGTGCGGCAGGACTTGACCCATTCTGGCGCAAATGTGCGTCTTCATGGCAACCTTGGAGTAAAACGACGGCGTGATGGCTTCCCGGCGGTAGTCGTTTTCCATACAGAGACTCAGCTTCGTCACGTGCGTGGGCAAGGATGGAAGATAGTCGGATACGGTGATGTAGCTCTTGGACTTGGGCTTGCTGTACGATCCCTGCCACTCCTCCAGGTTTGGCAGCGCTTGCAGGATGTTGGTAAAGTCGTAGTTGTTCCGCATCAGATTCCACTGACCCCTAGTCACCAGAGTCCGAACCGATTCAATGGGACGAAGACACAGCTGTGCATCTCGTTTGCTGTTGAAGTGGGTGACCTTGGGCGCCTTTCGTCGCTCACCACCCTCCAAGGTCAAGACCTGTGCCTCTGGAAGCATCATGGTCACAAACTGAAACACTTCTTCCAGGGTGCAGTTGTTTTCCGGCAGGATATAGGTCGCGTTCGTCAAGCCGTTTGAGGTCACCGTCGGCAGCGCCAACGTGGTGGACGAGGCCAGAGGGCCATACATGGGCTGGAAGACGGGAAACCAAATTTCGATGTGCTTGACATGGCCGGCGAGGTGCTGGTGGCCAGCAAAATGCATAATCGCGTCCTCGATAAACTCGACTGTTGCCTTCAGTTTTATGTGGCGGTACAGTCTCTGCTGGATTAGATATGTCCAACGCCTGTTTACCAGTGCCAGGTTGGAGAGCTCTCGTCGGCGCGAATGGCGAAGCGCGCTGCCCCAGCTCCTAGTCATGTTGGAAAACCGCATGGCACTGCTCGAAGTCGGAGAGATACTGAAGCCAAAGAGCTCGTCCACAACGGACTCGTGTACTTCCAAAGGCAGCTCCTCGAACTGAGTGGCTTCAGAGTGCCCAGGCATGGCCTCGTCGCCGAGGACCGAGAGCGACGCATCAGAGAATGTTGCATTGAAGTTGGTGTCAGATTCGTAGAGGCAGCAGACGTGCGGGCTGCGGTTCTCGGGATGTGGAAACGGCGTGCTGCTCGGCCGTGCTGGGGGAACAAAGCTGGATGACGTCTTTGCCTGTTCCATCATCCGGGGGCTCGACTGGCCTGGAGACACAGGGCTGGAGGTCGTGTTCAGGATCGTCGGCATATCCATCATGGAAGCGGCCATGAGGGACGAGAAGTCGTCGTCCGCGCTGGGCACAGGTTCTTCGCTTCGGCAGCCTGCTCCTCGCGGCTGTACGTCTCTGACGGGAAGCGTGGCCTGGCCCTCGCCATCGTATTCGCCGCCTGCAGGATCGTCCATGCTTGCTAGGACGCTTTTCACGAGGTTTGTGTTGATGCCAGTGCAGCCGGCCGCGTGTGCATCATCGATCGGGCAGGATGAAGACGAAGAGAGGAGGAGGGGAAGTCGGTGGTAGGGTCTAGTAGATTTCGAGGGAGAGAAATCGTACGAGTCGCAGGCGAGGGCAGATTAGGTTCGGTCGTTGGGCGACGGTCGAAAGGCCTGAGGCAACGCAGCCTAGGAATCGAATCCGGGAGGGAGAGTGAGGCGGTGAGATCACGAGCCCAGCCGCAACCTCAGACTTGCAATCAAACTGGGCGTCGCTGCTCGGGGCCCAGGCGATGTTGGGGGCGAGTTTTGTCGACGGGAGGCTCGTAGTCATCAGCGGGCGCGGGAAGCCGCAATTAGAAGTGTGGAGGTGCGGATCAGCCCTCCAGGCGACAATCTCGAGAGTGGAGGCAATCGAGCGGGCTAGTGTCGGCGCTCGCGCCGCCAACGAGATGGCCGTGACGTGGGCAATTTACGCGCGCTGCGGCGGTTCGTCGTGGTCGCGTGTGCTGTTCCTTACGCGGAGAGAAGAGGGGAACCGTGGCGGCGGACGCTCATGCAAAGTTGCATTCGCGAGACGGCACGCGGACGAGGCAAGCCTAGCCACAAAGGCGCAATAACAACAGGCGTGGTGGCGTGGAGGCGGGAGGTTGGGGTGAAGACGACGGGATCATGGGAGCAGAGAGCACGCCCGAGGATAAATGAGGACGCACAGCCCCAGATTGCCGGAGTGCCGCTGCTTGTGCAACGTGTGCAGCTGTATGCCGTACACGTAGGTTGCTAGATTTCTCGTCAAGCGCAGTGGGCCGCGGTATGCGGACGGGCGCGTCGGGTTGGATTGGGGCGGAAGTATTGCATGGACGGGAGGGAGGTTATCGATGGAGGTTATGGGGCCGCAAAAGCCAACCTGGAAACATCGTCACCTCATGCACTGCCAGCAGGCGAGCAGCTGTCCACCAGCCCGACATGTGCGTGCTGCAGATTGGCTGTGCAGCACCTGAAGCGACCCGAGGCGCGGGCCCCATTGGCGGGCTCCAGGCGGGACCCTTGGGCGACCTCCCTGTGGCGGCCCCACTGGCTTCGGCACTCAGAGCCACTGCCCCACCAGCCGACAGCTGACAGCCACTACGGGCTCCGTTCGCGACAGCGCCTCGCCCTTTTTGGCTGCCCAAGCGATTCTGCAGCTGTCCATCGGTGACGCTCGCAGCGCCAGGTTGTACAAGATGGCGACCAGCAAGCTGAGTCGTCGCCATCTTGGTCTGCCCGGATTTTCGTGCAGGTGAATATGCGGTTTCTACGGTTGGTGACAAACAATACTCCTTTATCTTGCAGCGCCGAGCATGGCTTTTTCCTGTCTGCCATTCCGCAAGGTGCGCCATGTCGTTTGGCAGGGTTTCGGAGCCTTCGTCGCGCCACTGGGCTGGACCGCCTGCGGCGCGCTATTACGACGCGTTTGCAGCGAGAAAACGCTCGGCAAGACGGAGGCGCCGGAAAGAAGCTGATGAGTGACGACTGACGGGACGACGGGCTTTCAGTTGGATAATATGCCCTTTTCTGAATTTGTAGCGTGAGCACTTTTTAGCGGTGTCAGGGATATTCCACAAGGGTAGTTCCACCTATTCAGCATCAAGACAGCATACCTATTTCGGACCCTGCTTGATGACACCACAGCAGACACGCAAATGCACCATAAATACGGGCACACCACGTTTGAAAGTATAGATTGTGGAAATAAGGGTCAGCTCATAGAGGTTTCTTTCTGCTTAGAGACCTAAGGCCAGCACCGAAGCAAGGCTAAATTTACCGGGCGGCTCTCGCTGGAGATCTCCTACCCGTTGCCGTGGACACGGTATACTTTCCCAGATAGATTTCTGCTCCTCAGCTACGAGCAACTCCCCCCGCAACATCATCTTCTTTTCCTCCTTTTCATCACAAGCCCACTACGACAAACCCCCAACCGAAGCACCGATGCCGACGGAGATGGTTAGCTAGGTGGGAGTTTTTCTCGGCCTTATAACGCGTCTCGGCTCCGAAAACGTCTCCTAGTTGATCAATTGCGTCCGCCGCCTCGTCATTCTGCCCGTTCGCCTCGTTCGCCTACTTTTCCGGCAAGCCGGTTTCCTGGCCCTAGGCCCCGAGACCGACCCCGAGGACCAAGACCCTGGATCCAGTCCGGACCCAACAATTCTGAGGACGAAGAGCCAAGCCATCAGTTTCATGGCACTTTAATTCGGTGTGCCATAGATGCGGAGGTACTCGAAGCCGGCGTTACCTATCCCTCAACATGAAAACATGACGGAGCCCGTGCAGCATCAATACACTTCACCTTGTATTGTCACGATATAAAACGGAACACCTTGCCTGTCACCGTTGTTGTCGCAACGCGAGTCGGCACACCACTGTTGATGTAGACTGGGTGTAAAGCTTGCGTTGGGAATGGCCTTTTCAACACCGCCTCTAGAAGGAATTACTTTCGTCTTGCTCGAATGCATGTCGACAGGTTGAAGGAGGAGCAAACAGGACAGAGAAGGGAATGCGGCGGCAGGGCTAGAGACACCAAATGACTAGCCCAGGGACAGTCGGAACTCGCCTCCAGCATATCATCGTGAAGCCAAGGCCTTCATGAACGTGGCAAGGCCCTCATCGTCATGGACAAACCAACGACGAGCCGTCGAGTCACGTTCAACTCGGGGCCGAGGCGGCAGGTGGATGACAATATATCATGTCATATAACTCTGCGGCCGACAAAAGAGGAAGCTGCCTCTGTTTTTATCGCAGAGCCTCACATCCACGAGCACACCGCCATTGGGCCGCGCCGCCGCAACTCAATCTCGAGCCTGTGGGTGGATCCGAACTCCGCTAATGAACATCAACGGGGGGAACCTCGCGACGCCACCTCGCCGCGTGTCCCGACGGAGGGCGCATATTTCAATCTGCATCCCGCAACCCCCCATCCATGATGAAGCAGGGGGTAGGCCCGGTTTAAAGCCCGATGGCCTCGTACATCACGTAATCTGTGCATGTACAGCAGACCGCTGCCATGCCACGATGCGCCCCGGAACCTTGTCTTGAGACAAGGACGGAAGCTCCGTGCAATGCGCCGGTGGTGGATGGGGCTGATTCGCGAACTTCTGCAGATGCAGGTGATGTCCGCCTGTCGACCCCGCTGAGACGAGACACTGGCGGCGGGCCAGATAGGCGTCGGCGGGACGAGTAACCTGCTGATGATTCATGAAGGCGTTTCTTGGACTTTGGTCGTCAATGCCGCTGCTGGACAGCTGGGCCGTCAAACGTGAAACCACGTCTCCATGTGGCGCCGCCTCGTGAAGAGATTCCGATGTCGACAAACATGGTCGACAACGGCCGCGACAAAGCTTTCGGATGCCGGAGACCGTCGCCATGGCCATCTCTCGTGCGAGTCCGTCTCCCGTTCGCAAAAACTCAGCGCTCCTCTGGCCGCGTCACGAGCAAAGAGCAAACGGCAACCTGCCGAGCACCTCAGAAAGGGTAGTGGAGAGGCACCAGAACTTTCGTGAGGTCAGGCGCCGTTCCCGGAGCGTTTCACATGCAGCCAGTAATAACCACCACCACCACCACCACCACCACCACCACAAGCGCCAGGGACTACGGGGCACCTACTTCGTATGGAAGCGCTTCCCCATTCGAGGCGCGCCGTGTTTGCGGTGCGTGGGCCCCGCTAATTACCGCACGAACCCCTGCGCGGGACAGCCATGCGGCTCGACCGGACTTCGTACGAAGTACGGACTAATTACGGACTACTCCGTACTCGTCGCATCTTTGCCTTGGCCCGGATCCTCCCATTGCGCCTACGAGTAGTTCCAAGCAGCAAGCACCAAGTCAGATGCCCTCGCACGCAGAGATGCCACCAGCTGTGCGAGATACCGCAGCGATGTGCAAGAACCCGCCGATCGCAAGCCACGATGCGGGAGGTAGGGGCCGCACAGCCAACGAGACGTTGCCGACGAAGCGCCGCTAAACAAGCATGAAACCAAGCATGGCGATCGCGTTCGGCGTGCCGCTCCGGACACGGCGCGTCCCAGGAGACAACTAAAAATTCACGTCGATATTTCTTGGGATGCACTTCGCATCACGAATGTAGCGAAGGACACTTCGCGCGCTCTGGTCGTCCGTCGGTCGCGATCCGGGTTTCCCGTGCCTGTCGATGTAGTCCTTCGTCCCCACGCTGCAGGGATCTTGATTCTTGACTCCGACTGCGGGCTGTGCCTCGGCAGGGTGGCTTGCTGGGGGAGCACGGCTGTGTCGCTGCCAGTCTTGTCTGTGCGGTGCTGCGTGATGGTGCGTAATGCCATGTCGTTTGCTAGTTCGGGCAGCTCCTTGCAGGTTATCACGGCTTCAGGACAGCAACAAACACAATGCACCGAACTCATCAAACGGCCGCAATCGTCGGCAACGGCCAATCGACCCCGAAACCACGGGTAGTTTATCTGTCAAGCGCCCAATCGCCTGCATCTAGTCTCCCGTTGGCGTTTGAGACGCTCTGCTGCCAGCCAGTCGTCAACGCCAGTCACCCAGCTTTTCATAGGTACGAAGTAGACGGCAGCCAAACGCCAGACCCACCCCGTCCTCCGCGCGCCTCCGCCTCGAAACTCGGAGCCGCCCCGTCCTGTCAAACCTCTCGCGTTTGGCCAACCTCCTTGCCCCCTGTCCAATCTTGCATCAATCCAATCCCGGTGCTACCGACGAGTAGGTCCGAAGCTTGAGTACTCCGTACCTCGACCGCTGGGCAACACCAGCTCACCTCGCCCGCCATGATCCCTGAACCCTTATTCATCTTCTCATCTGCATTCTTATTTCTCCTTCCCGTTCCGTAATACCCACTTTCGTGTTTGTTTTCCCTCTCTTCTTGGCCCGGCGTCTTCCCTATTCTGTTCAGTTCGCCCCGTTTGCTTTCTTCTTCATTACCTGCTTCCTCGCCCGCCATCTTCATCCAGCCCGTTTTGAGGTGCCTGCTTCTCTCCTCTTCTCTTCTTCTGTATCCATCTTGTCTGTTCCTCGCCATTCACAGTCATTCCTTTCAACGCCTGTTACTATTCACGTCATTGACTAACATTGATCGCCCGCTATCCATTGTTTGCTACACTCCTTTGCGGACATCGGCTCTCTGAACAGGCCGAGGCGAGGTCTTTGCTTCATTACATCTACTTACTTCTTTGTCCATCTTTGGCGGAGTGACCGGCGGGAACTGGTTTCACTACCCTACCTACCCATTGTCTCTCGGGGCAACTCTACGACCTTTGTATTCTCTCTTCGTATATCCAGCTCCCGGCTCCAGGCGAACAAAGCCCACCATGGCGTCGTCTCTTTTCGCCTTTTTCCTCTTCCTCGTGCCGCTCGTGGCCGCCCTGCCGCCCTACGTCGTCAACCCTGCAGGCAGGAACTCCAGCATCCCCATCGTCAACGCCCACGCCAAGGACATCATCCCTAACCGCTACATCGTCGTCTACAACAGTACCTTTGACGACGATGCCATCGACGCCAAGCAGGCCATGTTCTCCGCCGCCGTCAAGAAGCGCAACCTCGGCAAGCGAGGCTTCAAGGGCAACCCACTGTCCACCGAGATCCACACCTTCAAGATGTCCAAGTGGCGCGCCATGGCCCTCGACGCCGACGATTCCATGATCATGGACATCTCCAGTGCCGACGAGGTCGCCTACATCGAGGCCGACCACTGGGTCACCACCAGCGCCGCCATCATGCAGACCAACGCCCCGCCCGGCCTGAACCGACTCTCCCACACCGCGGCCGGTACCCCGGGCTACGTATTCGACGAATCGGCCGGCACGGGCATCACCGCCTACGTCGTCGATACCGGCGTCCGCGTCACCCACACCGAGTTCGAGGGCCGCGCCACCTTTGCCGCCAACTTCGTCAACAACGTCGACACGGATGAGCAGGGCCATGGCAGCCACGTCGCCGGCACCATTGCCGGCGCCACCTTTGGCGTGGCCAAGAAGGCCAACATCATGGCTGTCAAGGTCCTCGACGCCCAGGGCCGTGGCCAAAACTCGAACATCCTCAACGGCATGCAGTTCGTCATCGACGACGTCAAGAAGCGCGGCATCCAGGGCAAGGCCGTCATGAACATGTCCCTCGGCGGGTCCTTCTCCCAGGCCATGAACCGCGCCATCCAGGCCGTCAGCAGCGCCGGCATCGTCCCTGTCGTTGCTGCTGGCAACGAAAACGTATGTTGGACTGCGAAACTCCTGTTCACTGACATGACTGGCTGACTGGCTGACCCTGAATCACAGCAAGATACCGCCAACACGTCCCCCGGCTCTGCCCCAAGTGCCATTACCGTCGGTGCCATCGACGCCAGCAACGACGCCCGCGCCAGCTTCTCCAACTTTGGTCAGGCCGTCAGCATCTTCGCGCCGGGTGTCGGCATCCTCTCCGTTGGCATCGGCTCCGACACCGACACCAAGACGCTGAGTGGCACCAGCATGGGTAAGACTCCTTACCACTCCCTCCCACCACATCTGACCAAGCTGACACATACGCGCAGCTACTCCCCACGTCGCCGGCATGGCCGCCTACCTCATGGCCCTCACGGGCGTCACCGACCCGGCTCAGGTCGACGGCCTGATCAAGAACCTCGCCTCCAAGACCGGCGCCGTGGTCACCAACAACGTTCAGGGCACCACCAGCCTCATCGCCAACAACGGCAACCAATAATAGATGCCTTGCCGTGAAAGTGGACGAGAAAGACGGAAGCACTTGCATTTTTGGCTTGCCCGATTTTTTTTGGAAATAAGAGGAGCGAAAAGGCTGATATGACAAGATGTAGAAAGACTTTTACGTGACGAGATTCTGCTACGGGAGGCAAACTCCATCGATCGAGTGTATTCTTCTTACAAAGCATTTTTGGGGGGTGGGATCCAGCACTGCGCCTCCGACCCTTGGGAAAGAGGGCGGAGAGCCTGTGGCCAAATACAGCCTAGAACAAAGAGATCTCATAAAGATAAAGTGCACATATCACTTACTTCATTTTTCGCTTTCAACCACATCCCATAAGAAAAGCCGCTTCGTGTCCGAGTCAAGCAGACCTAACGTTCAAGTTCAAATTCAGGAAAGCCAAGGAGAATTTCCAATGGCTTGGAGGAACTATTCCGAGTCACTTGGCCCCATCAATAGATGAGCTCACATAGTGAGATAGACGCAACAGCGATGCATGTTTGCTCGCCAACGAAGCGTCATCCTATGGTATTTGAGGGTTGATAGCTCGCGCTGTGCCGCCCCATAAGGGAAGCCATGAGCAATGAGAGGTTCGATTTTAGCACTTCTTCGGCACAACCACAGTCATTGAAGGACTGAATTGCAATTTGACATCCGTGCTGTGTCGCGGGAGCATACACTGGCTTTCTGCGTTGCGACTGGTTCAGGCTGGGGGCAGATGAGCAAGGGCCTGGCGAGAAGCGGAACCCGCTTGCAAGAAGCCTGGTATTAACAATATCATACGTTACAGAACCCAACAATATACTCCCGGCTATTGTCTCGTCAATGAAGCAAGTATATATGTGCATGAAGGGGCATTGCAGGAACCAAAGAGGGCGCGTCATCTGCACCGCCCTACAGCTCGTCGCGGCCGATAATGGCGGGTGGGGTGTTGCCAGGGAGTAATGAGCTCGCGGCGTTCCAAATGTCCGTGACAATAGGGAATCTTGCACCCATATACCACGCCGATCCAATCTAATGGTGTGCATAGTCAGCCGCCAACTCATGCACCATCGAAGGGGAGGTTCAAATGCGTCACTCACCATAATGCCTGATACAAAGAGCATGCCAAGCGTCACAATGCCAAACATGACCAGGGTCTCACCAGGATCCATGGTTGGCTCCTTGTTTTGCTTCTGAGCACTCTCGATATTCAGCTTCTTGGGGTCCTGCTTGGGGTAGAGCGTCTCGATGAACTGCTCAATCTAGAATTATGTCAGCATCGTCGACATGAGTCCTCATGATGGCAGGAGCCGCATACCTTGGCACACCGCACGCTAATATTCAGATAGTTGGGATCCCGCGGGTCGTTCTTTGCGTGTATCCGCCGGACATATTTCCGAAAGACTTCACAAATAGTGAACAGGTTCTGTGTCGACTCGAACATGATCTGGCAGGCGTCGCCCTTGGTGATCTTGACGTTTCTCTCTAACACGTCGGGATTCCGGAACAAGAGCTCCAAGGTGGCAATGGCCATGCCTTGCGGAATGGCAACAAAGTTGAAGACGCTCTGCTCGCGCATACCCGCCATGTAGAACAGACACTCCTCGGTGTGCTTCAGGGCATCGAGGACCATGTCCGAGATGCAGTTGATGGCCTGTTCGCGGTGCTTGGGGTCGAACAGGTCCTCCCACTTGTCGACGTGCCTGCTCCAGATCTCCTTAGGATACCACCGCCTGCCGTCTCGCCAGTCCTCGTGAAGATCACGGATGATGTTCGTCTTTTGCAGGAACTGGCCCATGGACTCGGTCAGCGAGGGCCGCTCAGCGAGCTTGGGGTTACCGAGCTCAGACGACACGAACAAACGGGTCAACCCCTCGCCGACGAGACCAGCAACGTAGTGGCAGTACAGCTCGTACTCGTCGATGGTCTGGACACCGTTCGTAATCATATCCGAGTTTTCCGCATAGTCGGCCATGCCATTGCCCATCTTGATGGTCATGTCCTTGATAATATCGTAGTATGGCTTCTTGATCTTCTTGAGTTCGGTGATGACCAGGTCGAATTTCTCGAGCAGCTCTCCATCCTTTTCATTGCTCCCATGGAACTGCCAGCCATCTATCTCCATTGTGTTATGGAAATTCCGCAGCAGGGGAATCTTCTTGTTGAGAGGGATGTGCATGTCGTCCTCGATGGTGTCGAGGCCGCGGAGGACGAGGTAAAAGAGGGTGATGGGGACGAGAAGCTCGTGATTGAGCTCCTGGATGACGGCTGCGAAGCTTCGGCTCGTCAAGTTCAAAAAGCGGAAGCATTCTGTAAGCGTCTTCGACTCCGTCGACGGGTCGCGCTTGTGTACGGGGTTGTGCCAGAGCTTACTGCAACGCAAGTCAGCATGGACAGTCTCCTAGCGCAAACACCGTCGGTACACACCACTGAATAATAGAACGCAGCTGGTTCGGATGCATGAGGAAGTAGAGGGCGCCCATCTTTGCTAACCCGCCAGCCAGCGGCGCGGGAAGAGATTGACGGGGAGGTGGAAAGGGGGGCGGGAGAAAATTGGAGAGCCGTCACCGCAGAGGATCGGGCGGGTCGAGGGCAAGGGCCCAATTGACGACCAGGACACGAAGCCTAGGCAGGAGAATCGAGCACAGCAATTTGATCGCGGCTTCCACGCGAAAAATGTTGCTTCGTGGTGACGGTCGGGGTGGTGAGAAGAAGGAGGGAGATTTACTCTCGGGCTTGGTGGTGGAGGTGCCACGACTTAATGACGCAGCACCGCAAACTTTTGGAGGCTGCGCAATCTGCAGCCCCCTCCTTACAAGTTAGCCTAGCTCTGTGGAGCTTAGACTCTCAGGGGGGATTCGGATGTGGACTCTCCGCATGCCTAGCGTGGATGTGTCTCATTCCCACGCTCGCTTACCAGGTTCCATTCTGAAGAGACTGGGAGCCGCGTCTACTTGCCGTTACCGCGAGTCGACGTCAGCCGACGGATTAGGCAAACAGCGCTCGCACTGATGACGAGTCGCCACGACCACGAGTATCACTCCTTGCAGGAATGCGAAGTCGTGCAGCACGGCCCTGAACAGATGGCGCGCTTTATTAGCGCATAGACAGCTTCCCGTCGGTTGGACGATAGCGGGCACGCGCGGCCGTGGCGCATCGTTAGCACAGCAAAAGACACAGCCAACCTGTGCAACCAGGTGACACGCCAGAATCAATGGATGCGTCGGGCCAGGTGACTGCCTGCATCGACAATCAGATCTCACGTACGGTCCGTTCGTGATGCACCAGAAAGCAACGTGGCATGATATATTTGGCTCCGGCGCCCTGCAAATACCGCAGCCCGGATGGTCGTCCTCGATTATCCGACGCCCGAACACCAGATATTGGATATTACCAACCTACACTTGTGGAGAGACGATGTGCATCGACTGGCAACTCCATGGTCGGTGAATAAAAGTTCGGGGGGTTTGCCATGTGAGGAAGAAACCCTCGTTGCGGCAGCTCCGTCGCCAGGGCCTGCCATTTGGTGGCTCTCGGACACAATCAAGGGCAGGCGTACCATGGCTTCTTTCCTTGAGCACTGTACGGCCATCACACTGTTCGCCGCAGTGGCCTGCCAGAAGATGCGAAGCTGTCTCTTTCATCCTCCCAGCGTAGGACCCGTGGCACCAGAGAAGATTCGACATCCTTGAATTGTGCGACATCCCCAGCATGGCAGCACCCAACGGCGCCAACGGCACCAACGGCACCTCAAATGGGTATTCCAAGCCTCTTCGCTTCCTCATCTGGGGCGGAGATGGCTGGATTGCGGGCCACCTCAAGTCTCTCCTCCAAGGCCAAGCCAAGGAGGTGCATGCCACCACTGTCCGCATGGAAAACCGCGAAGCAGTCATCCAGGAGCTGGCCAGAGTCGAGCCTACGCACGTCCTCAACGCAGCCGGCTGCACTGGTAGGCCCAACATCGACTGGTGCGAAGACAACAAGGAGACGACGGTGCGGTCCAATGTCATCGGCGCACTCAACTTGGCAGACTGTTGCTTTCGGGCCGGTGTGCATTGTTCTGTATTTGCCACGGGGTGCATAWACCAGTACGATGACGCCCATCCAATCGGGGGAAGTGGTTACACGGAGGAAGACGAGCCAAACTTCCGCGGCAGCTTCTATTCGGAGATGAAAGGTCATGTTGAGCCTGTGAGTTGCCATAGGATCATAACCAAGTATTCCTCTTGCTAAAGGGTCATGCAGATCATGAAGCACTACAACAACTGTCTCATTCTTCGTCTTCGCATGCCGGTGAGTGACGATCTCCATCCACGCAGCTTTGTCACCAAAATCACGAGCTATGAGCGGGTTGTGGACATCCCAAACAGCAACACCATCCTCCATGACCTCCTCCCCGCTGCTATTCTCCTTGCAGAGCACAACGAGGTTGGCGTATACAACTTTACCAACCCTGGTGCCATCTCTCACAACCAAGTCCTGCGTCTCTTCAAGGAGATTGTGCGACCAGATTTCACCTTCAGGAACTTCAGTGTGGAAGAGCAGGCCAGGATCCTCAAGGCGGGACGTAGCAACTGCGAGCTGGATACGACCAAACTGGCGGCGAGGCTGGAGGAGTATGGTTATCAGATTCCCGAAATCCACGATGCCTACAAGCGATGCTTCAAGAGAATGGCGGCAGCCGGTGTTGAATGAGGGACACCAAGTTGTAGCGTCAATTAGCCAGATAGCTGTTCATGTGCGGGCGAAGTTTGATGGAAGAATCCTAAGGGACAATGCGTATTTAAGTTGCTTTGCTATTCGATACTCGGACGAAGACATCTCCATAGTCCTACAATACTCCTACTTTCGAACCCATCAAAGTGAAACTGTAAGAGACATGATTGCAGGCAAGGAGGCCGCATAAAACCGCTGTCCGCATACTATGTAGGGTTGTGACCATCAAGACGTGACGAAACGGTAAGAAATGGCAAGAGTAAGACGCCAATAGAACAAATGAAAGCAGAATCCAGTGCAGGAATGGTACGAATGACCCGCCTACCCTGTCCCGAAAGCCAATTGCATATTGGGACAAGTAGCTCGGCGAAGCTCATCGATCCTGGCGGGTAGGTATCGAACTGTCTGATGACGCTCATTGCTTGCATGGAGCGAGCGTTAGGCGGAACCGTCTCCCTGAAGTTGTGCTTCCCATGCTTCGTAGTTGCAGCCTGCGTCGGTCATCGACGGAAAGGTCCTCTTGTAGAACCCGGAACGGACAATTGTATTCTACAGTAAGGTCAGACCGAGTTCAATAGAAGATGGTGCTGTGGGAAGCTTACATCTTGTCAACCTTGTACGCAATGCCATGTCTTCCAATATGAAATGAATACCAGCCTATCAAGATGGGTCAATAGAGGATGCTCGAATTATGGCACTTGTCACCTGATCAAGGTCTCGCTGGGGGTCTTTGTAGAACTGCATAGAGCACACCTTCAAGCTAACGGTCTCGCTCGCCTACTGCAACAACACGGCCCCTCACCCTCTTCTGCCGGCCATCGTTGAGATACGACACTCCAAGTGTATTGACGGCATTCCGACGACTCCGTCTTTTTATGAGTTTCATAGCCTCTGGAAGACCGATGAACCACCCTGCGGGAGTGACAAGTATCGCTTTTACCCAATGGAGCTACCAGTCCCGTTCTACCACGGGGAATATTACGCACATGAACGGTATCCATGGGGCGAGGTCAAGGCGGTGCAAGAGAGGTTGAAGAATAGCACACTGCCGTCGCCGCTCTGGGGATACGATCCGAATTACATGGAGTTGATGTCATTGCAGACTTGAGTTGTGGAGTCTGGACTCGTGCCGCATTGCTGGTGTAGGGTAGCTCGATATCCGCTGACACGTGCGACATGGACGACTGCGGCACATACTTTCGGGGCTCGTAGTATTGCATCTGCTGTCCCGACGAGCCAGTGAGCTCGGTATTACACAAGCACTGCCCCGCCATTACGTAGCGGTCGGGACTTCTCGACAACCAGGGATCCGGCCAAAATTTACGGCTTCGCAATCACAAGCCAACGCAAGCCTTCTCATCTCCACCCGACGCACGCCGCCAGAGCCATCCTCTCCCCGTTCCGCCGACCGCATCGTATCGCATCGCATCGCATACTTACATACAGAGCCTCGCCCAAGATGGTCGTGGACACGGCCTACTACGACACGCTCGGCGTCCAGCCCACGGCCACGGAGCTGGAGATTAAGAAGGCGTACCGCAAGTTGGCCATCATCCACCACCCAGGTTCGCCCGCCCCATCTCAGCGCCGCCGGTGTCGCGATCTCTGAAGCGGTTCCTCGAGACTGATAGGAGCAAACAGACAAGAACCCCAACGATCCGACGGCGCACGAAAAGTTCCAGGACATCGGCGAGGCCTACCAAGTGCTCTCAGACACAGACCTGCGCAAGGCGTACGACAAGTTCGGCAAGGACCATGCCAAGCCCCAGGAGGGCTTCGCCGACCCGGCCGAGTTCTTCACGTCCATATTCGGTGGGGAGGCCTTTGTGGACTGGATCGGCGAGATCAGCCTGATGAAGGACCTGACCGCCACCATGGACATTACCATGCAGGAGGAGATGGAGAAGGAGGCACAGGCGGCGCAGGACGATGAGGAGTTCCCAGGCACAGAGGAGGCTAAGAAGGAGAGCTTGAACGAGCAAAAGGCCGCAGCCCCGGCCAGCGGCGAACACGGCACTCCGTCGGCGCCGCCGCCAACCGTGGTCGTGGAAGACGAAAAGGGTGCTACAGCCGCTCCTCCAGGCGCCACCGCCGCCACGCCGCCCCCTCGATCGAACGCGACATCGCCAGCGCCATCAGCCAGCTCCCGAAGCCGGACGCAGATCCCCCTCCGACCCGCCCTCGCCGACAAAGCGCACGAAGATACCGAAGGTGAACTGTCCGAGGAGGCCCTCAAGCAGAAGGAGAAGAAGAAGGGCGGTCTCAGCAAGGAGCAGCGCGAGCAGCTCGCCGCGTACGAAAAAGAGCGCGCCCGCATCCGCAAGGAGCGCGTCGAGACTCTTTCGCGCAAGCTCCTCGACCGCGTCAGCGTCTGGACTGAGACGGACAAGGGTGCCGACGTGACCAGGGCGTTCCAGGAGAAGATGCGCCTCGAGGTCGAGAACCTCAAGATGGAGTCGTTTGGCATCGACATCCTCCACGCCATCGGCCAGACGTACGTGTCCAAGGCCTCGGCGCTGCTGCGCAGCCAAAAGTTCCTCGGCATTGGCGGCTTCTTTAGCCGCCTGCGCGACAAGGGCACGCTGGTCAAGGACACGTGGAACACCATCAGCAGCGCCATCGACGCGCAGCAGACGATGGAGGACATGGCCAAGATGGAGGAAAGGGGAGGCGAGGACTGGACCGACGAGAAGCGCGTCGAGTACGAGCGTCGCGTGACGGGCAAGATCTTGACGGCGGCGTGGCGGGGAAGCAAGTTTGAGATCCAGAGCGTGCTGCGCGAGGTATGCGACGCCGTGCTCAACGACAAGAAGGTTTCGCTTTCGAAGCGGTTAGAGCGCGCACAGGCACTGTTCCTGATTGGCGAAATCTTTGTCAAGGTTCGCATCCCCTCCCTTTTCATATCTCGTTATCACAGGCCGTGAGCTAACCAACTGCGTCAACAGTCTGAGCGATCCCCCGAGGAAGAAGGCGACTACCTCGTCTTCGAGCAGCTCGTCGCCGAGGCCGCCATCAAGAAGGACAAGGACGAAGAGAAGCGCAAAAAGGACAAGAAGGGGCACCACCACTACCACCATAAGAATGCCGAGGACGCGGCTGCCGATGTGCCCAACGTTCCCAAGCAGCCATCGGCGTGACGAGGCAAGGCTAGATGGAACGGAGGAGGAGAGGGAGACACATAGAGCGGGATGGGAAGTGTATAGACTTCTTGTTGTTGGTTGACGTTTGCGCCGGATTATATATCCCCCCCCTTTCAACATGCTTGATACTTGTCGTTATGGCGCTGTTGGACGTTCAAGACATGTTGACATAATTTTGCCCTGCGCCTTGGCGGAGAAGGAGTAACACAGCCTGACTGCAGCGGCTGTTGCTCTATTTCAAGGGGTATCTCTCTAGTTTGTGTAGCGTCTATGATGGTCTACGTGAAGCACCTGCAACAGTCATTGCCAAACACTTCCGAGTCGTCTAGTCCATCTTGTCCATGTCGCTCTCCTGAGAGCCGGCCTCGGGCTCCTCCACCAGCAAGCCCACCAGGCACGACGCCAGCATCGTCTCGTAGTTGACCCAGGGGTGGATCTCGCCAAACAACCTGGTGCCGTCGCGGCCCGCGCCGCGCATAAGCTCCGGGACGCCGCCCGGGTGGAACTTTGCGTAGGGCGTGATGTTGTAGACCTTGTCGTTGACGGCCATCCAGGCGTCCTTGCCGCGGCGGCCAGTCTTTTCCTTGAGCAGGGAGGGCGGGACGCGCATGTAGGGCGTGGAGGGGGCGAGGCCGCGGAGGTCGGCGCCGGAGCCCAAGATGCGCGCCCAGTCGAGCGGCGAGTGGCCCGGGTCGAGGGTTACCTTGCGGCTGGGCTTCTGCGGCCTGGAGGAGTGCGTCGGCGGCGGGGCGAGACCGCCGGGGGAGCGCGAAGGGGGGCCGCGGTTTGGGACGGGCCCGCGGGCGCGCTGCACGGAGTTGGCGGCTGGGAACTGCGGGAGGGAGAGGATGTGGCCGGCGGAGGGGAGACCCCGGGGAGGAGGTAGGGGCATTGTCGCGGAGCTCGGTTTCGGGGCGCTGGACGGCGCGGGTGGTTCGCCAGAGAGGGTGAAGCCCGGGATGGCTTGCGATGGCCGTGTAGCGGAGGCTTTGGGAGTTGTTGGGCTCTGGGGCTCGTCGATCGTGGGCGGTTGGATCGTGGGCGGCTGGATCGTGGGCGGTTGGATCATGGGCGGTTGGATCGTGGGTGGTTGGATCGTGGGTGGTTGGACCGTGGGCGGTGGTAGAGGAGGAGGCGGCATCGCCGCTCTGTCGCGAGCCTTCTTCTCGGACGGCGGCGGCGGCTTGGGCGCATCCGATGGCGCAGATGCGCTTCCATTGCTCACGGCCTCATCCTGTATCCTCGGCGCCGTATCCTCATCTGTGTCTGCCTCCTCGCGGCGCTTCTTCTCCGATCCCGTAGGGTCGGCGGCTGCTGCCCCTCCAAGGCCTATCCATCTGAACAGCATGGGCGACAGCCACGCAGGGGGGCGGACGATGACGTAGACGACGGATGCGACGATGAGCGAGATGCCCAAGAGGCCCATGGTCGCAGCGGGCGAGGGACAGCGGCGGTAATGATGACGGTGGCTGTTCAAAAGTCAGGATCTACCATGGAGGTTTCGGTTGGCTGATCCACGCGGTCATGGCTTTTGGCACGTTATGGTTGGTGCTAAAAATGGATGTAAAAGGTACTTCGTGCAGTGAAATGTCCCGCATGAGGTGGCGCCGTGGCGGCAGCATTTGTGCCTACAGGGATCGACAGCGGGAAGCGAGTGCTGTGCAAGCGGCTTCTGGGCGGCTTACAGGGGGGCAAGAGGGGGAGGGGAGTATGAAACAATCAAATGAGATGACATCGCGAGGGGTCTGATTCAAGTAAACAAATAAAGAGCGGCATGCACCGTTACCGCGCTTTTTCTTCTTCGCCGTGCTGGTCATTGGGCAGTGGTTGTGTTTGGCAAAACACGGCCTTTGAGTTCTTATCTGTATCGCCTTTATATGCAGTTGACCTAATTCCTCGAAGATGACGCTGAAGTGGTGCAATTGCCATCACCAGATGCGCTGTTTATGGATCGCCCTTACAGTGGACCGCGCCACTAACGTGGCGTCCTTGGTCCCCCCTAATCTGCTCGGTATATGGGTGCATTGGGCCCAGTGGAATTCCCCGGGGCTCACAACCTTCCGAGGTAGGTATTCCATCTAGCCTGAACCATCCACCACCCGCCCTAACCTAACCCAAACGCTGCTATTACTGCCGTGTGACACKGAGGGAGGGAGATGCGTCGCCACGACTCATCCTCCTCCTGCAACTCCAAAAATACGACATCGCCAACGTCGAGCAAGCCTCAGCGGCAACGACCCCCCTCGATCCTCCCCTTCGCGACGGCCCGTGGCGAGAGACGCACCACGACCAGACCGCCCTTCATCTCGATACCGCCGCCGCCATCACCATCAACACCACGTCCATCGCTGTCGCGACCCAACTCAAGCCTCCCCGCTGGTTCGACCCGCTCGCCGCTGCGTCCGAGAGATCACAACCAACAAAATGTCCCTTTCCTGACGGCGACGACGCGCTCCACCATCGCGAGCGCCGCCAGGATGCCCGTTGGCGACAGGCCACGACAGCCCCAGCTGAGCGCTGCAGCCGCCAGCTACATCAACCGCACCCCTCTAACCCCCAAGGTCGCCACCAAGGGGCCTCCTTCGACCGCGACCACACCTCTGGCGAAGAGGCCACAGAGCGCCCACGCTCCGCGGGACGATGTCTCGACGCCCGTGGCCTCGTTTCTGAGCACCAACAACATCACGCCCCGCTCCGGCACGCGGCAGACCCGCGTCAACAGTGTTAACTCCACACCGAACGGAACCCCTAACCCGGAGAGGACGAGCGATGGCTGGGACAACGGCAGCAGGGCAGGCCTGGGCATCTCTGGCTCGGGCAGTGACGGTTCTAGACAGGCAGGAGACTCACCCGGCGAGACCAGCGACTCCAACAAGTTCTTCTACGCGAGTGAGGCGAAGCCGATGCAGCAGGCGGCCGCCCTACAGAGACCAGCCTCCGTTCCGCAGAAGCCGGTGACATTCTTCTATGCCAACGACATCTCGGCCGAGGCGAAACGAACCCTGAGCCCGCCCGTGAACGCGACCTTTGCGCCCGTTCTGGCCCCGACGCAGGAGCCCGTGGCAGCCAAGTTCTTTTATGCCAACGGTACCCCTGTCTTGGGGCCGCCGAGACCAACCCTCCCAACTTCTGGGCCAGCCTCGATCGTGTCGACAACCTCAAGAATGGCTCCCGCGCGACCTACAGGCAGCTCGGCTACGGGTCTTGCTGCCTCTGCGATCCAGCGGCCAGCGTCGCCCATAAAAGCGGCATCAACGCCGATAGGGCAGACACTGAGGACGAGCCCCATGCCGCCTATATCCCCGAACCAACCACCCTCAATACTATCACCGCCTACACTCGCGCCAACCACGTCTTCAGCCGGCAAGAGGAGAGTAAGCATCGACGCGGCCCCCAAGATCATGAACAGGGGTCATGCGAGGACTGGCAGTGTGCCGCTGACGGAGGCCCTGGCGGTGCCCAAGTTTGCCATGTCGCCCACTCCGTCCGAGTCAACGTCACTGCCCCTCAGTCCCGGGGCGTCGCAGCGAGCCATGACCATGGCATCGATTCTCCAAGCCGCCGAGGAGCTGAGAGAACAAGACGAGGATGACGACGGAGACGCACCATCTGGTGTCCAAAGTCCCACCAAGTCTTCCCATGCCGCGGATACTGTCAGCGAGCTCGTTGCGAATGCACGGCGAGAGCGCAAGGTTCAGGATCTCGAGATTACCAATGCGTCACTTGAGGCAATTAACAGGACCCTGGAGAGGCAACTACGCAAGCAAACAGCGGAGCTCCGTAGATATCGCCGCCTTTCCAGGTCAGGACGCATATCCCTTGCTTCTGCGGCCTCTAGCCGAGTGCCGTCTGCAGCCCTGACTGACCCCCCTGTGGATCTCTCCGACCTGACCGAGGAGGAAGCGACCGAAGGCGAGGACGAAGAGTTGGACTCGATTGATGATTCGGATATGTCGAGCAATGACTCTATGTCTGCTGGGAAACCCCTGTCTCCGAGTGAGAAACTCACAGCGCGGCGAAAACGGGACGAGCGGCGCCTCCAGCTCGACTTGACCAAGCACCAAGAGCTGCTCGTCGATAGCCAGAAGATGAACCAGAGCCTCAAGCGGTGTCTCGACTGGACCCAGGTGCTCATCAAGGAGGGCCAGAAGGCGCTCGAGTATCACGTCAGGGTGTCGGACATCGAGATTGGGGGTCGCGTGTTGGCGCCTACTGATGAAGAGGACGAGGACAACGTGTCGTTTGTCCAAGACGCCACGATACGGACTGACGAACTAGGACCGGAGCCGCCATGGACGAAGGGACCACAGGATCGAGATAGCGGAATCGAATTGCCTGTGGATGGCGGCTAATGTCTTCGTTTCTCTGCCACACACTCGGGCGACATGACGGATACTTGCAAACACCAACTTATCAACGGCCGCGGCCAGGCAGCCGCACAGGACCATCACCACTCAACGATGCCACCTTTCCTTCCCTCTCCTTCTCCACGTGTCTTTAGAACAAACGATTCAACCACCTGCGCATATGGACGCACCAGGACGGGTATACACGGGGACCAACGGCGCGGACCTGGACACACGGCGTTTTTGTCGTTTCCCTCATTCAACCCTCTTCCTCCTTCCCTACCATCACCATTAGCAAGCAGCATGGGAAACGGCTGCCCTACGTTTCACCAACTTTTTTCTTTCAGCATTTATTTTAGCTCCTACGGAACCGGAGGATTACTGTTTTTGTGTCTCTGGCGGGGCGGATCATCGTTGCTTTCCGCTTTTCATTACTCTCTTTTGTTAACTCTGGGCGTGCGTTTTTCTTGTAAAGAAAATAAGATACCAGATACCCCCCAATGGAAAGTTCCGCGATGGAGGACTTGTGTGAGGGAACGCATAGGGGATACAGATTTGAGGGGCCTACGCGGAGTGGGCAGATACCAGTGCCATGTTGTACTTGAGAAACACAGAAGTGTGTGTGCAGAATGGAGACGGAGAGGCAGGTAGATGTGATACCTCGATGGAAGGATGAGTTCATACATGTGAACAGCTCAGCCTACATTTATCTCCGCCGTCCGAACCTAAACTTGAGCTCATCGTCGTCACTATCGTCGCTGGCTACCACTTCGGTCCTCTGCGGCGCGGGCCGGGGCCTCTTGGCCCGCTGGTCCGAAGCAGATTCCGGCGCGGGTCGCTTCCCCTGGCTCTGGCTCGTGTGTCTGGATGCCTGGCTGCGGGTGTTCCTTTGCGACGGCGTGGCGCTGATCCTTGTGCTGTGCGTGCCCGCTAGTGCAGATTCCGCTGTCGGCACGGTGCTGTTATTCTCTGCCTCCTCGCCGCTATCCTCCACCACGAAGCCCATGTTGCGCTTCCGTGATGAGGGCACCGGCGGCGTCGGGTTGGCCGTCCCCTGGAGCGAGCGGTGGCTCGCGGGCGGCTGGTTCTTCCGCTGGCTGCCCTCGTCCTCGAGCCAGTAGTTGTCGCCGACGCCAAACTCCTTGTTCTTGACCTGCGCGAGGGGCACAATGACGCGGGCGGGCTGCCTGCCGGCGGGCTCGCCCCTGCGGCGGAACTTTTTGAAGTTCTTGACGCCGTTCCAGCGGGGGTCCCAGCGGGGGTCAGCAATCTCCTGCTCGCGCGTGCGCGACGACGCGCCGGCGGGATCGCGGACGGGCATTTCCTCGACAATGTTGAGGCGGCGGATCTCGGCGAGGTCGACGTCATCGGGGAGGTTGGCGAGGTCTTCCTTTTCGGCGCGGGCGCGGGCTTCTGCCTCCTCGCGGTGGCGGGCGGCCATGGCGAGGACGTCGATTTCCTTGGCCTTCTTCTTGGACGGGGCCTTGGTGGGCGCGGGCGCGGGCTCGGGGGACGGGGAGGCAAAGGCCTCGCCGCGTTCGAGCCGCTGCCGCTTGAATCGTGCCGCGGCGGGGGCCATGCCGTCCATTAGATTGTCTTCTGGTAGCGGCGATGCGCGTCGCTTTCGTGGTGACCCGCTCGCCGCCGGCTGGTACTGAGAAGTGTCTGGCCCCTGAGAGACGAAGAGCCCGCCTTCTTCCTCTGCTGTGTTGTCCGGTCTGGCGGGCTTTGCCGGCAGCGGGTCATCTATGTCCATGTCGGCTTCATCGTCAAAGCCCGCAAACCTCCTCTTCACAAGTCTCCTCGGTCTCCCCCGTCTGGGGGCTGACTGCTGTTCTATCTCGTCAACAGGCTGTGGATCTGCTTGTGCCGCCTCATTCTCGTTGGAGCTGGACTGAGGGCCAGAGTTCGACACAGGTTGTGTCGCAGGTCTGGTGTCCTGGCTCGGAGCAGAAAATTCCACCTCTAATGGCCGACGTAGCTTGCTAGCGTCTTTGACGAGGATAGCCTCGAGGAACTCGTTCTGCTCGATGGGCCGGTGGTCGAGTCGCAGCGACACGGCCGTGATGAACTCCGTATACCAGCTCACCAAGTCCCCTTTAGCCGGCAAGTACCGTACCAGAACTACCCCCTTGCCCTCGCTGCCATCGTCAAAGCTGCCGAGTCCCTTCTCTCCCGCCACCTCCTTTACGTATCGCACAAAGTCATCCACTTGTTCTTCACCGGGAGTAATGGTGTGGAGCATGGCCTTTCCACAGCCATTGGAAATCGGCGCGAGGAGGTTGTTGTATTGGGTGGTGTCGTAAAAGATGAACGTGTATCCGTCAAAGACATCTTTCCGCTCCGGGTCGGGGGTATAGATAGAGTCGGGATGTTGGACCGGCTCGCCACCTCGGGGGGGCAAATGCTGCATGGCATCAGGCCAGTATTTTGTAAAGTCTTGTTCCAAATGACAAGGGTCTGTAGTGTCACCGTCGGATGGCGGCTCGGCGGCCAAAATCACGGCGTCGAGGAAGGATTCTGTAACGACATATCTTCCATTTATCAGAGCCTGGAGTCCCTTAGCTGTGTTTCGCTTCTTGGAGACCACATGTGTGGTGAAGTCCACACTGTAGTCGTTCAGGAGCTTGATGTCGAGGTTCTCGAACTGTTCCTGCAGGGACATGAGCGGCTGCGTCTGGAGCTCCTTTTTCGTGAATGAAAAGGTAAAGACGACGGGAAACCAGGTGATCCTACACGCTAGTTAGCCTCCCCCGTACGTACCAGTGGCATTCACGTCGCGGGCATCTTACCGGAAGGTGCTGGGACACTTGCCCATCGTCATCTCTGCCTCCTTGCCGTCGACGACGTATTTGCTGCCCTTGATCTTTTGTCCGTTGATGACCGTTCCTATCTTGGTCGCCAAGTCTTCGATCGTGAGCTTCGAGCGGCTGGTGAGGTGGTACGCATGGCTCTCTTCGACCCTGTCCACCGTGATGGTCAGGTGCTTCCGCGAGATGGTGTTGTGGGAGATGGCAAGCTGGCCGGCTACACAGCAAAGGTTAGCATGCACAAGATGTTTGATAATTGGAAAAGACTGGCGCCGTCTTACGCTCTGCCGCAGTCCTTCCGAAGAGATATGTCTTGCCGGGCCTCAGCCAGAGCCGGCGCCCTGTGAAGTTGTCAGCGAGCAGATTCATCCAGGTCAGCAGGCAGACTTGCCCTCGAATGCTTCCTCATTCTCCAGCAGCCACATTTTCGAGGCGCAGTGCCGCCAAATGGCACATCTCAGGGACAGGTATCCTGCCTGGCGCAGTCTGGGTCCGTATGACGTTGGCTGTGAACGTCGAACTTTTTGCGGGGCGCGGAGACGCGTCGAAAGTCCGTCTAACGCCACCTCACGTGCTGGCTGACAGGGGTCGCATCAAGGCCTCAACTTCACCTCAAGACACGTGCACCTCATCTGCGAAGTAGATTGCTTTTAATTTGCCTTATTGCTCGCCCATGTTCCGACTGGTTTCTGTATATTTCCGCCTTCCCCTTTATATTTCCACTCGTCCTGAGATGGCCACCAAGCGCGTCTAACCTACGGCATGTTTAGAGTCACTCGGGGCCGGGATTTCAAGGATCAACTTGGACAGTTAATCTTGAGATTAGGAGAAAGTCATCCTTTACTAGTCCAGGTGTCACCTACGTTGCTGTTGCTCTTTGCATCACTTGCCCTTGGCTGCTGGTCCTCTCAGCCGTTTACACGCTATGCCAGCCGCAGCCGCAAACAAAGCCACTGATGCACTTGTGACTTGATCGTGTGTGCTCTGTACAAGTGTACGGTGCACTCGGTAACTACGCGCGAGATGGCCTGTTCCTTGTCCCGGCGGCCCATTCACAAGCTTTGCTCTAGTGCCGCACAAGCGCGTCATTGCCCACGCGGTTCCTGTGTGTCAACGTCCGCTGCAGTATAAAACGGCGTAATGGCGGCAGGAAGAGGCTGCCCCAAGATATCTCTTCTCCTCTTCACCCTTCCTGATTCCCATTCTTCGCCTTACGCAGGTCTCATCTTCTTCCTCGACCGTCGGGACCTCCTCGTGGTCTGAGCCCTTGGTACAGACCAGAGTTCGAGAAGTCAGTGTCGAGATGGAGGCGCGCAGCACTGTCGTTGACATTCGTTCTGCAGTGGGCTTCCTCAGAAGCTTGCCCGCTGCTGGCCGCCCGAGGCGCCCAGATCCCACAACCTCGGTGGTGTTCGAAAACCAAGAACTATCTCAGCAGTTAGCCCAAGACGAAAGGTACTGCCCCGTCATCGAGTGCGGCTTTGCAAAAAAGGTCTACGTGGGCGATCTCATGTTCCCAGCAGCGGCCTGGCTGGAAGTTGAGTGGGCTCCTCTGTTGATAGTACTGCCGAGCGCGCTCCCCCTTGCGACCTGGCATCGCATGATGGTGGCCAGGTGGCGCCTCTTTGAGGCAAATTTCGGCGTCCCCCTTGCGTGGCACGGCTTTGAACCACAAGTCGCACCTGGTTCCTCCCAGCGGTTCCCTTTTCGTAAACACGAGTTGGGCGCCTACTACGCGGCGGCGTACAGACATTACTCCACAGGCAACGAATGCTCAGCCTGCCGCGAGGTGGAATGGGGGCCGTGTACTGCTTTCGAGCGGGGGGAGCTTCGCAGGCCGTACCCAGAGGGAATCTGTGCGACCGGGACAGAGTTTCCGAACACGACGCTTTTCTCCGGGGAGCAGATGATGAGCTGGTCACTCGCCGTAGGCTTCATGAGCCTTGTGGTGATGGGCAAGATTCTGGGGGACTCTCGCGTTGCTAACATGGGCTACGATCTCCTAGCTCGGTGGGAGCCGGAGTTGGCAAGGCGCTTGGCTGCCCGCGATAGTTGATGGAACTTCCGACGATGGCTTTCGTTTTTGTCAGCTAGTCTGGCTCGACAGTACMAGACATGCTTGCAGGTCTATTCAGTGCAATGAGAGCAGTAGTACGARGGATTGCATGAGTGACCACAAACTCTTACGATCTAACGCGTCTTTCGTAGACCCTTGTCTTCCGACCGAATCGTATTCACCTAGAACCCAGCAACCTTCAACGTCGGCAAGGTACACAGTGTACGGGGTGCGCGGTAGTTCTAGCTGCGACTTTATTCTAGTCTAATTGAAGCGGCACTCGCTTAGACCCGAATGAAGCCGCTCCCAGTCTACCGAGCCAAGGGGGAAGTCGGGAAAGACTCACTACTGGATCCATAGTGTCGCAGTATACGACCACCCTCTCTCCCCACGAGCCTGGCAGTCGTCAACCTTGACCCGGTAGACTCGAAGGAATTCGGGCAAGCTTTGGGAGCCATATACGGCCACCCTGGCTTGCTTTTTTGGCACGTAGCGAGCTTGTGGAGAAGCAAATTGGGCTTACCTGGCCTTTAAAATGATGCACCCTCATATGTCCCTGGGACTATGTGGTAGTGATTCAACGTGAAGGCTCCGCCGAGAGTGATTGCATATTGATTCGCCGTTGAATGCCATAGCTTCACGGACTCTAGACAACGATTCACTCAACATTGAATGTTAGCTGAGCTAGCTCACGGCCGAACCTCTTGCGGTATAAATCAGCACAGGGCATCCGTCCCTCTCCCCTTCTAAGACTCCGCAGCTCGTTTGCACTCATCAATTATCGAAACCGTCTCGACGCCACTCACTGTTGCCTTTCGTCGCGCGCAATCATAACCACTTTCTGTCTTTCACAAAAGGACACATTCTAGCCGCTATCATGAGTGCGTATTCCCAAATATCGGCAAGCGCCTTAGAATGCTTGCGCCTGGCCCGGCTGACCGAGGCAAACAGCCCTGGAAGGACACCGAGGTTCTGAGCAAGAGCCAAGCAGAGCGCCAAGCGTTGGCCAAAGAACTGGAGGCGTTCTTGAAGAGCAGGAACGTGGCGGACGACTACGTGCGCAAGCAGGATAATGTGTGGGTGACCTTGAAGTAAGGCCCTCCGGCGTATAAGCAGTTGCGGAAGTTCCTGGTCAACAGGGACCGTGTACAAGGACAGACTCAGTTTGCCTTTAAGTATTATTTTAAGAAGGGGATATCGTCATCTAAGCCTCCCGAGAACAACCAATACCTCTCGTTAATGTACAGTATTACCATTTAGTTGAGGTTCTTCCATTGTTAGATTCAGGTACTGGCAATGCTGTTGAGTGCAGCTCTGCCACGTTGAGCCTAGCAAGACAACAACATGCGGGCGTTGACCCAATTGTGGTATCCCAGAGTATGGCCAGAGATTCGTGGTAGTAGTGTCATTGCCCACAATATACCGGCATAGTGCAGCCCTTGCAGCGGAGACATGTACGCTTCAGACGACGTGACCACCATGCATACGACGACACCCGTCGATCTTCCCCCCGGCTACCACGCGACGTTTTCTCCACAGCCCGGTTTGACTGAGCATGCATCTGGAAACTCTATTCTAGAAGTCCATGCCTTGAGCAATCAATCTGGCAGGTTGGCAGGCCGCATGTTCACGACACACCTGAGACGCGGCTTGCCGTTTCCACCGTCGGAGAAGCATGCATGCGCTTTGTACCGTATGGCGACCCATCCTGGACAACATGGGACGTTCATGGATAGTCGCCGACATTTTGGGCACTGCCGTGATATGCCAGTCGCAAGTTAGCTGGGGTTTGGAGCAGCTGACGAACCTCGTCGAGTATCAACAAGCAACTGCAATCGAGACTTACCGACTACACGTGCTCTATTTTCCAGCAATCTGCAACCATCCTCTTTCGCCCGACCTTGCGGCTCCTAATGTTAAACTCCTCGTTGTTCTCAATCTTGACCGGGTCGATGTGCTCCGGCGCCTCGTTGATCAGCCGGGCGACCTCGCGCACCTGGCCAATCTTCCACCCCCGCAGGACGGTGAGGCAAATGGCGGCAGCGATGAACATGAAGCCAGTAAAAAGCTGCGTACCCAGGTAGCCGCCGGTTCCGGAGACGATCTGCAGGGCGATCGGCTCGCTGAAGAGACACGGCAGCATGATGGTCAGCCAGATGAGGCTGAGCGCCGACGGGACATGTTTCAGCCCGACGACCTCAGCGGTGACGGGCCCAATCGTGGTCCAGAACGTGCCGGCGACGCTGCCGCAGATTATGGCAAAGAAGATGAGCACACCGTAGACCTTGGCGTTGACCCAGATGGCCAGCGAGAACAGGCCTCCGAGCAGCGTCATCAGGGCAGACATGTTGATGCGTCCGGTCTGGTCGCTAAAGTATCCGACAAGCGGCCTGCCGACGCCCTGGCCTAGGTTGAAGAATGCGCTGATGAGGGCCGCCTCGGAGGCCCCCAGGCCGATCTCGTTGGCGTAGTTGGCCAAGCTGAAGATGAGCACGACGTAGCCCAGCATGCTGAACCAGCCAAAGGCGAGGAGTAGGAGGAATTCGGGGCGCTTGAAAAGGGTGGTGTCGAAAGCGAGCTGGCTCGACCCGATAATATTGTTGCGGTCCCTGATGAGGAGCGTGCAGGTGATGTTGACGACAAAGGCGATGATGCCCAGGATCCTGAACGCCCACTCGATGCCAAGGTTTCGGATCATGGCGCCCGCAGCAAACGAGTACACCAGGCCGCCGAGCCCAGAGCCGCAGGAGGAGAAGCCATTCGCCAGGGACCGACGAGTGCTGAACCACTGGGGGACGATGCCGACGGACGGGATGAAGAGGAAACCCATGCCCATGCCGAACAAGACACCCTGGGTGAGGAACAGGTGCCAGATCTTGCTGGCAAAGCTGGCGCATATCAAGCTCGCAGTCTCCATGACAACGCCGCACAGCATGGTCGGCTTGGTGCCGAGCTCCCGCGTGCAGATGGTGGCAATGGGCGAGACGAGGAGCGCAGAGCTGATGCTGAGAGACCCGACAAAGGCGTAGTCGAGGGCCGTGGCGGCCGGGAACGTGCTGTTCGCGAGGTAATGGGCCAGGAAGACGCCATAACTCGAGTTTAGGCCCCAGGTGTGCGCGTTGATGGTGGCAACACAGGCCGTGCAGACCCAACCGTAGCCGCCATTGGGAGGCGGAGGAGGCGCGCCGTGCTCCGGCTCGTCGCGCTGGGCTTCCGCAGAGGACAGGCGGTTGAGGCCCTTTTCACCGTTCACGATGCCCCCACCGGCACGAGTTTCAGCCAGCGAACTCGCTGCGATCCGATCCCGGCTGGCGGTGGTTTGCAGCGCGCCCAGTTCCATCTTGCCTGTCCCTCATCCAGACGGGCGAGGGGGCCGAAGGATGCGCTTGCTGCGGGATGGCGAGAGGAGAGGACAGGAGAGGGCAGGAGAGGATAGGAGAGGATGGGACAGGAGAGGAGAGGAGGGCCTTGGCGTGCCCGACTCTGGGGGAAAACACTGCATCCCATCCCATGGCTGACCCATCTTCGGAGTCCGATCCCGCACGAGGCGGTGCTGGTTAAGCCGGCTCTGCGCAGCGACGACGAGAACCACTTTTCCCTCAGCAACGGGCCGTCGCAGAGGCGGAAATGGCCGTCGGGAATAGCAACGCCAACGACGCCCTCCGGCATCCAGATCCGGCAACGCTGAACGCGGGGGATGCACAGCGAGCCAACAAGCTCTCCCAAGGGTCGTCGAACCACTGTGAAGCGAGGTGCAGGCTGCAAACTCCACTGCCTGCGGGGAGCTCTAGATGGGAATCGGAGCTTGGCTGAGGTGCCATGATGCGACTCTGCGGCCGCCGCCTCCATTATCAGCTCTCTCAGCTCGACACCCTCTGGTGAACCACGACTCACCAGGGAAAGCCACTGCAGAGGCGGGGCGCGCACAAGGACCTGCAGTCGATGCCTGTCGTGCCGTTGAGGATGAACTTGAGTCTTCAGTGCTTCGCAAGGACAATACGCTCCCTGCCGTGGTGTACTTAGGTAATCCGCATCGGGTCGGCGCGCGCCGACGGGGACCCCTGAGAGAGGAGCGTGGGCATCAAGTTTTTTTCTCTTCCGCGACATGGCATGGGAGGAGATGGCGAGAGTGCGGAATACTTGGCGCGGGGGGTCGAAAAGCCCCAATGACTGTCGAGACGGAACAAAGAAGGATGCCGTGGAGTTGATATAATATCCGTCTGCTTCCGATCATAAGCAGCGGCCCACTGCCCGTGCAACACACACGGCGCGCCCCCGGAAGTTGAGTCGGGAACTTCAGCCCATCGACGACGTCTTGTTGCTAGCCTTGCACCTTGCACCCTGGCTTGCATGCGGGTGAATCTCATTGCCCAGAGGGGCAGCTGGTTGCGCGCTGAGCCAGCGTCGTGCGTGTCCGTCCCCCTGGTGCAGTCGGAAACCCGCAAGTTGGAGGTTGTGCAACCACACTGACGAGGCGCACGCAATTGATCGCAAAACACCATGTCACGGCTCTTCAAGACACAGTATTAGTTAGCCATGATMTCGTAAATTATGTCTATGCACAGCACACATGCAGGGTGCGTCAAGACAGGTCGTAGGTACGGAGTATTAACAGAGCGTAAAGCACACTCGCACACGTGACGCCAAGCCACCTCTGGCCCACCAACTTTTCAGCTTCATCAGACAATGCATCCATCTCAAGGTATCCAGGTATCAAAATCCCTCTCTTCACTTCATTACCGGCATAACGCAGAAAACGACAAGGTAGCAGCACTCGGGGATGAGGCGTGTTTATGCCTGACCGCGCTCGCTCTTCAAGCCACGGCGCTCTCGGCCCTTGTCGGACCACGGGAAGTGGAAGACGGGAACCTGGAAGAAGGAGTTGCTGTTTCGCCAGTCAGCGCAATGCGATCGGGGCAAAAAGGCAAGAAAGCCACTAACCTGCTGTCCTGCAACCCGGCCAACGCGTTGTACCAAGCCAGGAACGCGGCCAGGAAACCGAACAGGCCGCCCGTCTTCTGGAGGGCGAGCGCGGCGGTCGCGTTGCCCAAGTCGTTTGCGAACTGCTCGGTCGCGAGGAACAGGAAGGCGAGGTCGAGGACTAAGAAGAGGAGGAAGAACATGACGGACGACTTGAGGGTGCAGAGGAGCAGGAGCGTGGTGAAGATGAACCAGCCCGTCAGGAAGAAGCCGAGAGGGCTGGCGACGTGGCCCGCGTACGGGCCGCTAGGCGCCGTGATGCCCCAGTTGGGAGTCAGAAGAATGCCGTACGAGATCCAGAAGCCACCGTACGACGAGAAAGCAGTGGCGCCAAAGGTGTTGCCGCAAACCATCTCCCTGCGCGCGCGTCTCGGTCAGCAACGGTACCACGAGCAATGGAGAATTGGCCGACGACCCGACTGGATCGTCGATTCGGCTCCCAAGTGAGGACAGCCGGCGCTACACAGCATCGCAGGAGCATGTTTCATCGAGAGAACTCACCACATGCCAGCAAGCAGCTGGATGAGGCCACCGTAGCCGAAAGCTAGGGGAACGACAATGTTGGGCTCCGCGACGCCTCGGGCGTGCATGTTGATGGCGGACAGGACGAAGGTGGTCAAGGCGAAAGCGCAGAGACCGAGGGGCGCCGGGTTGGCGAGCCTGCGGGGCTCGTACGGCCTCAAGACAATGGGGTTGAAGGTGCCGCCGTCAGCCTGGGTAATGCTCATCTGGGAGTAGTCATCGCGGTGGTGACGGTGGACGTTGCTGCTGTTGACGCCAGCGCCATTGGACTCCTTCTCCAGCGTAGGAGCGAGGTTGTCCTGCTCAGTAGCCATTGTGTCTTTGTTTGGGGGGGGGTATCGAAGAAACGAGCTTCAAAGGGTATCTCTGGGAGGGAAGCAGCCTCGAAGCACAGCCAATGGGTATCAAGGAACTATTAGGAACAACCAAGAACAGTATGGAGTGAGGATACAGTCTGGGGAATGGTGAGGGGAGGGAAGCGACCTTATAAGCAGGTCGGGAGAGAGGTGTATAAGGCGATGACATGCAATGGGGCGGTCAGCGAGGCCAACAGAGCAACGGCAAGGCCTTGATGCTACCGCACGCGGATGAGTCGAATGACGAGCTACTGCGGTGTGGATGGCGCCGCCGCATGGTTGGAATTAGGCTCATGGGTGAAGTTTGAACAGACGCGTACGAGTACGCCGTACGAGACGATACGTACCGGTACGCCCACACCCCAATCCGCGCTCAGGGCGGAGCGGGAGGGATGGAGGGAGCTGCATATGGAAGCTCGGTTGGCAAGGTTGGCCAGCCCCGGCCAGCGAGTAAGCGTTGAGTCCGTCTCCATCCATGGATGCAGAAGGAAAAGATGTCGGAGCCAAGGCCAACCGGGTGGGTCGGGAACGGGGATCGGGTGCTGATCAAGGGCGAGCAGTGGATGGCTGGTTGAGTTGAGCGATCTTTTCCATACGATGTTTCCTTTTCCTTCTGTCTTTGCGGTGTTGCTGCCACGAATCCGATATGGCGTGCGGAAAGGAACCCGGCCGGAACAAAGTGGAGTTGTGGGCGTGTCGCCGGCCTCTCAACAAGTTACTAATGCACACGCAGAGACACAAAGGCAGAGCGCTTGTTCGGCGCTTTGCCAGGGGCCAGCCCGCAGGCGGCAGAAAGGCGGCAGAGGGCCCGTTGGGGGCGGCGGTGGTACGGAGTGTTGCCGATGGCGTCGCGAAACGAGGACCGGGCGTGGGTGCATCATCGCCATCGAAGGAAGGAGAAGCAAGTCGGGGCCAGGTATGTGCCGGGCTGACGCTGGTCCGCTGGTCCTTCGGAGAAGGGTAGGAGTAGGGCTGCCACGCCCAAGCCATTATTATTGCCGTCCCTTCCATTCATGGGGGCCCTGAAGAGTTGCCATTACGAGTGCATGCGATACAGAGCATGGGAAGGAAGCCTCGGAAGCTGGGGGGGTTTCTCGAATCAGGCGTGGGGTTTGCTGACTTGTCGGTGCTGCCCGATGCGTTGTCGCGTCCTTGTTTGGTGGAAGCTGAGGCGGCGTGAGCACGTCTGTTTAGTTCAGCTGCCACTGCATACGGCCCGCGCACACGGGAGAACAAAGAGATTGATCAGCGTGCCAGATCGTGCCAGAGGACACAGACAATAACGACAATGGCCAGACCCGTGAACGCCGATTGTAGGAGGCTCGGGGTGGGACCGGCGCCACGAGAATTGCTTTGTACGGAATTCGTTCGTCGGGACCGCAGCAAACGAACGAGGCAAAAAAATCTTCAGCGCCGCCGACGATCACAGCCTGGCACGCGCTCGTCACGGGATGAGAAACCGTTGCAAGGAAACGAGCCACCGCGCCGGAATGCAACGCAACGCACGACACACACTGCCCGTGCGCGGCGATGGAGAGACATCCGCCGCCCACTGAATCAGAAAGACAAGGTGGGAGCTGGGCAGCGGAACCATCTCCGACGGCCATGCACTCGGACTTCGTCCTGTCCGACAAGCCCAAAAAAAACCTCCGTCACACCGTCAACCGCCACAGGCGTCGTCGGTGTTTAGCCCGCGCACTCCGACGACGCCAGGGCGGAGGATTCTGAACGACACGGCGGCGTGGCAGGCGTGGCGATAATAGGGCGAGACAAAGGACCCGGGGCGAAAGGCAAGCTGTCCCGTCGCAGCGCAACCAGCATGGACTCGACCCCTGCGCCGTCGGTTGTCGGTCGTGCCAGCGAGCTCGCCAGCCAGCTCGTCAGCAAGCTTGTCAGCTACCCGGAGACGTGGGCCATCGATATCGCCAGCAGTTGCACATGCGTGCACATGCGGCGCTGCTGGCAGCGACGCGCGCTGATCGCCGCCGTTGCACTGCGTCGGACGCGGGCCAATGCCTGCGGTCATGGATGAGCGAATGCTGCGCCGTGCCATGGGTCCCGGGCATCTCGGTGGCATCGTCAGCCCAGCTCGCGTCCCGCTGACGCCGGCGGCGACGGCGGTGTTGGCCTCTTTGAGCGCCCGCCGCTGGCGGTTCCCTGTCGTTTGATACCCCATCGTCGACGACCGACCGGGGACACCCGTCTGTTGACCATGTCGAGCTGTGTCTGCAGGGGAGCGAGTCATGGGGGATGCGGCGGCCGAGGTTCGAACAAGCGCTCGCTCACAGGACTGTGATACGGTATGATGGCCAAGATGCCATTCAGAGACTCTGACTGCCGCCGGTCAGCAGAGCGGCGGAGACGGTCTAGATCGGGGTGCCGACGAGCATCGTCTCCAATGGTCCAGTACCCCCAGTTCCCCCTCTTGGCACGCCCGCTCCTCTTTCGGAATCTGGCCCGTCCTCACGCATCGAATCCTTCCTGGCTTGGAGAACAGCTGCCAGGAAGAAGCTCTGCGTGCGTCCCCGTCCGTACGACCGAGCACGTCCCGCCACCCCCACGCCGTGCCCTGGCATGGGGGCGTTCATCGGGAAGCCTAATATCGAGAGGCACGCACTAATGGGAATGGGGCCTTGTTTCGGTCACCTGAGATCTCGAATGCCCAAAGCAAGGTGAACTCTGAATCTACCAGGGCCCCTGCTACCGTGCGAGCCCGACACAGGCCACTGTCAGTGACAGTCGGCGCTGGCAAGCCATGTGAGCGCCGGCAAGCCCGGAGATATCGTGCAAAGTGCAATATCGAGTACTGTACAACCCTGGTCCTGGTACDCCGTTCGAGTACTTCTAGAGCTTTACCTTCTTCGAGGACCCGTCAAACTTGTCTTGCTCCGGCGCAAGAATGGAGCCCGTGATTGGGGAAGCGCAACGCCTCCCCGCCTCCCGGCGAGGCGGTCGAAGATGTTGAAAGCCACATGGCAGTGGCACATGCCCTTGGCCTTGGACCGTGGACTCAACAAAGACTGAAGCCAAGACAAGTTGCGCCCAGCGACATCGTCGTCTCAACCCACTGCCGTTCATCGGCCATGTCGCTGCCCGAGGAAATGCTACGAGCGAGGCGAGGACCGTGGAGGCCCGCCCAAGCAGGCAAACCTGCAGTCACTCGTCGTTGCGCTGCTCCGGACTTTTACCCCAGATTTCGGCCATAAGTCCTGCTCCGCCGCTCCATTTTCTCTCCGACCCTAGATCCAACTGGAGAATTGCTTCTCCATCCTTAGTTTCGCAGATATCTCGGCATTTATGTTCATGCGAGGCGACAAAGTGCTCACACCCGTGGAGCCTTGTCTTGCCGGCAGTTTTGCCGCCATCTGTCCGCGCGCATCACCGCACTGCAAAGCAGCGACGTGCACAAAGCATCACGTGGCTCGAAAAGGCAAGATGGGTGGACGGTGAGAATGGGTCGCCGGAGCCGGTAACAGCGATCCTCGCCGCCGCCCACCGTGACGTGTGTACCAGTGTCATGGAGCTGGTGCTGCCTTGAGAGCCTGATCGACGACGGCGCTGCTTCATACGGATGAGACGGAACAAGCTCCAAGCTATGAGATCGGAGAGGGAGACAGCCTCGTGGCTGGCTCGCTTCTCCACAGACCGGCCCTGAGGCCGCTGCGGGCTAGCTCGGCCCTCTCCCCAGATTCCGGAGCCTAGCCTTACCCCGAGAGGCAGCGCCGTCGAAGTGAAATGGACGACTCAGGGGTCAGTCGCGTGGACAACATCTCGTTCCAAGGAAACTTCAGACCAAGAAGGGGGCCTGTCTAGGCATGGACCGCGTCTGTACCGGTACAAGGCCGGACCCTCGCCTTGAATGTGCAAGGCATAACCCAATGCACAGGACTCCCCGGCCCCTCATTACTCCATCGTAGACTCCTTCACCCATCCTCTTTCTCTTGATACGAGCTCCGGCTGTCCCGTCTGTCAATCTCGTAGCGCGCGCTTGGGGAACCCTGTCCCACCACCGCCATCCCATGACACACAGCACGCATCGTCCATTTAGCCCAAATCGCGGCGCGGCCACCACCAGGGGTCCGTTCAACTTCCGGTGCCATGGCCGATGTGGCGTCTGGGGATGGAGGGCGGCCACGCGGTAGGATTCGCGCGTTTGGTTGGGTACTGCCGGATTCAGGCAAAACTTCCCTTGCTCCGGAGGAGCGGGCTGTTCGGGAGGGCGCTGCGTCGTACGTCGTCAGTTGTCCGTCGTACGTGCGTGGGACGATGATTGATGATTGACGAGCGTGTCACGCGCAGTTCCGCGATTCCGTCCTGGGTTCAGCAGTTGACCAGACACGTCAGGATCCTGCGGAGCGATGGGCCAGACGGGTGCCACTGCGAGATCGATTGCCCTCGGGCTTCTCTCCTGTACTCCCCTGCATCAGCATCTCTTATTGTAATCAGGGCGAGCCTTCCTCAGCGTAGGGCACGCAGGTCTTCGGACGGGCTGAAACTGGCTGCCCTTTCCCAACAGACCACTACCACGAAGTACAAGCACAAGAAGCAATACCAAAACAACAAGCAAGATGGCCAGGCTCGGAGATTTCTTGGATGCTGTCCTACCACCGCCAGAGAGCATTAGCGACACAGCATCGTGACGCTGGTACACGTCCAGCATGACGAGTTCTGTCATCGCATTGGCACGACATGTGCTGGAGGAATACGAGCCAAGCAATGGACACCAACACATTTGCCATTAAATATCGGCTCCGACATCTGCAACCACAGGATGCCAGCCATAGGCGGCTTACACTCGCATAGCGCCGAAATGTCGAACGTACTTGAAAGCTCGGACTGACTGCCCGGAGCATTCATCCAGAACCAACTGGTTCAACATACGCTCAGCAGTATCGCGCACGGGCAAGCCTTCAACTACACCTCATGCACGTCCCGAGTACGCGGCTCAAGCAGCACACACCACTCCATCCCATCCCAACAAAACCGTCGCAAAGTCAGGGCTCGTACATTCACATGCCGCGCCCGCCCATCGTTCTGGATCCCTTCCATCCCACACAGCCCGTTCCTCTTACATGCAGACAACCCTGAACCCACGGGAGTTCCATGCTGCGAAACCCAAAATCGACCCCATCCGGGTCACGCCATGTGCGATATTGAAGCCACGGCGTCTTCTCAGGGGGGCCCATCCTGCGTTCTCACATTTGAGGCTGGGCGGACACACGAATGGACTGGATGTAAGTCATCTTTGCGTTCCTCGTGCCACCTGTTGCCGGTGTGGCTTTTAGCCATGTACGCACAAAGTCAATTCCGCCTGACGAGGAGGAACAGTACGAGTCCCGTGACTTCGCAGCTCCCTTTGTCCCGGGTCCGGAGAAGCGAGAGATCAATGCATTCACATTTTGCTACCGACTGATCTTGTACAGGCCTGTCTCCTCTGCACATATTCATAACTGCAGAGAGGTTCCAAAAAGTCCCAAAACAAAAGAGAGTCAAAGCCTCACCAATCCTAGAATAAGATTTTCTCTTCACCACAACTCCAATGATCCGCTCCACTTGCCTCGCCGTTGAATCGAGTCGTGCCAGCGCAATGCTCGAAATGCTTCCTCTTAGGCGGTTGCCTTGTCTTCGCTTTCCGTGACACTGCCCTGTTGCTCCTTGACCGGTAAGGTACACTACATGTTAATTCCTGCATTCAGCAGCAGTTGAGCCACCGGCCCTGGCGGTGGGTAAGACTTTGGAGTCGGCTGTGCCGGTGCAGGGGTTGGTGGTTGAATGGTAGGTGTCATTATTGTTGCCTGACCAGCTGGTGGCTCATTGAATGAAGGCTGCGCTGGCACCGGTGCTGGTGGCAAAGCTGGCGATGTTGGCCCCGGTGGGGATGCTCCTGAATCCGCGCCGTTGGCTTCGTTTGAGCACATGAACACTGATACAGCCCAGCTGCCTCCGCAGCATGAGCTTTCTGCACCTTGGCATGGAGTGTCGCAGAAACTCTCCGGCAGCCGCACAGCATCGTCCCGGATAGATAGACCACACCAGCATTCTTTCCCGTACTCCGTGCCAGCAAAGGAGTACCCCTTGGAAGTACAGTGCTCAATGCAGGTTGAATTCGACATGTCTCCACGGAGGTAATCCAACGGCTTCGATCCAACGAGCGTTCTGTTTATCGCGTCTCGAAAGCATCCGAGATGGCCCCAATCAAGAGCTGTGCCGGCATCCTTGGGCTCGGGATTGCCCAATGGAGCAGTGTTTGTGCTTCCCGGTCCCAAAGATGTCGTCGTCGTTGGCGTGGGAGGTCCTTGCGTAGACGCAGGGATATCCTCAGGGGCACAGAACCATCCAGAGTTGCAATGAAAACACGGCCATCCTAGCCCGCACGGGACTACCTGAGCTGGTGTTTCCTGGGGTGGGCAAAACCAACCGTTCAGACATTCGGAACAATTGAATCCTCGTCCAGGACAGGGGCCAGAAGCCACATCTAGCGGACCAGTTGCTTGGCCGTTGTTCGAATAGGGGGTCGAGCATTCTTTGCACGGGCAGTCGTCACAGGAAGTACATGTCGGACACGGCGGATGTTCCACCGCGGGACAGCTTGTCAGCTGTGCCGGAGTACTCACCTTCACCTCAACGGACTGACTCATTGCTATGTTGCATCAGAGAAAGTGCTCATCCAGGGGCAACCGCATTCATACCTGGAGATGATAAAGACCCCTGCGGCCCGTTTTTGTCCCTTGCGGCGGTAGACGGGGTATTTGGCGGGTTTTGAGGCAGTGAATCCTGTCCGTAGCCTCCTGCGCCTTCTTGTTCTTGGTTAATTGCGGCTGAATCTTCCATGCTTGATGTCTGTGTGGGCGAGGCATCCGCTGGCGGTAAGCTTTCCACCGAGACGTAGTCTTGCGGGCTGGCGACAGGGATGATATTCCAAAATGCCGTGCCAGCAGGCATCGCGCCCACCGCGGTTTGTTCCGGATTGAGCGTGATGATGTTCACCGAGACGGGTCCCTTGCCGGCTGACGAGCAAGGCACGACAGCTTCCAAGGTAACCCCTTGAACATTCTGGCTGATGGCACAAAGGGGTAGGTTCAGGGGATTGGCGGCTGCGTAAACAATCACAGCAACCTGATTGAGGATGGCTTGTAGCTGCGGGTCAATGGCGGCCCTCATGGCACTTGTAATTTGGTTGATGACCATTGTGCCGTGCGTAACGACGTTGCTCAGGGTTCCTGGCACATCAGTAAAATTGGCCGGCGTACTCTGGTCCACCTCCTTGCCCAGAGCGTTAGCGATCGCAGGAATAATGAAAGGAACCATGTCAACAGCTTTCGCAGAGACTTGCCCCGCAACTTGAGAGATTGCCGAATCCACTGCTGAAGAGTCAACCGGCAGCGCCTTCAGAACGAGGTCAATCAGCCTGGCTACGGCTGCAATGTCGATTCCAACAGCTTGTGCAACTACACCCGACAAGGGGCTCAACAGTGAAAACACCTGTTCGCTCTGGTCCGCCGCTGGCTCGCCTCGGACACGTAGTTGAGCGATGGATCGGACTTGTACATGCTTTCTGTCCCGGTCGGCCAGAGCTCCAAATAATCCAATCAGGAAGTCCGGATTCGACTGAGAACTCTGCGGTCCAGTCGAGGATGATGCGTCTTTTGCCACGGGCGGAGTTTGTTCTTGCTTCAAGGTACTAGAATGCGGATCTGACGGCGGTGGTGTCGTGTCGGCTGGCAAAGAAACCGAAGATGTCGATGAGGTTGTGCGTGTCCCAGTCGTGTCGGATAGGGGGCCGCTCAACGCGGACGCTCCGACCGCCTTGGTTGTCGAAGTCCAGGAACTAGGGGAAGAAGCGCTCACAATCTTCCTCAAAGCGTCAGTCAAAGCTTGGAGTATGTCTTGTGATGAGCTCTGGGCGTGGCTCGATTCGGTGATGTCGTCGAGCCTAGTTGCTTCCGGTCCGTCGTTTGTGCTTGTAGAAGCAAGTAACGAGGTGTCAGAATTCACAGAAGACAGTGCCCCTGATGCGGTAGTAGAAACGTCAGTTGCATGGCTGGTCGCGTTCGATGACTCCGCCAGTCGAGCAGCTTCGGTTGTAGGGGTGCCGGTTGGAGATGCTAACGACTGGGCTGCCTTTACTCTTGGTCAATAACATTCTCATGGACTGTATAACATGCTTACCTCTTGAGCATGACCTGCGAGAATCCCGCCTAATTGAAACTGCCGTTTATCGTGGCCACCTTCCTCCATCTTGACCGAATCATCCGCAATCAGCTTGATGGAGCCAAGGACAGCCATCGTCAGAAGCAAGAGGCCAGCGAGAACTAGAGCACGACCCCGTGTACCGGACGGCCTCGAAGGCAGCCAGAGAGCGCCTGCGTTGCGGTCAGGCAGCCGCGACATTTCGGAGATGCGATGAAAGGAAAGGGTTGGCGACGGAGATGTTAAGATGCGTTCCAAGACAGCGTTCCAAAAGCGGATTCCAAAAACTGGTCCAAAAAAGAATCAGTTGCTTGGGAGGAGTGTCTGCTGTGAGGAGAGAGTTGAGCAAACATGGAATGAGGTCGGGAGACGTGGATGAATTCACCACTCTTGCCTGTTTGAAGGAGGGTGTCGTGGCTGCCTCGCCTAACCTCCCCCGAGTGCTAGTGGAAGCGAGCTTCATCATGGGCGATTTATGGAAGTACATATGCTCCCTGTTTCCTTCTTGAAGTGCTTGTCGGAGCAAGGGTCTATCGTGGAAGCTGGTAAGAACCTACCTCTCCTGCCTATAGATGTGACAATTGCTCTGGCACATTGCCCCTTCTTCGTTCTACCCGTGGCGGCCTGCGTAAATCTCCCGATGGCTCCGTCATACAATGATTAGCCATAAATCACCTCCACGACTCATGAAAAASGCAGCTGATTATCGATGGTATGTGGTCCAGGTCTCGAGTAGTCTCCCCATGCACGAGATTTCTTGTGTGCAGGGCTTGGCAGGGTTATGCCTCCGCCCACTCCACGCGACAAGTTGTTGTATGCTCTGTTGACTGCTATCGTCCTAATATATCCAATGTGCTCGTATGTAATTCGTGCTGCTTTCTTCGCGCATGCGCAGCTTTCGGCACCTAGCCTGAGGCGGCTTCCTCCGTGCCCCATCGCGCCGTCTCATCACCATCTTTCCACTCGCGCTCCACGTAGCCGAGCTCTCGCTTGACCTTCTCGACAATTTCCCTATCTCCCGTATTCTTTCCAGCATTGTCACTGGGCTTTGTCAGCAATTGTAGTAGTGTAGGAACACATAGCTAGGATTAGATCCAGGGTAGTTGAAATGCACTGACCTGATTTTGATGGCTGGCCGCCCTGCAGCTGAGCTGAGTTTAATGACAATATTCAAAGGGACCGACTTCTTTCCGGTCTTGAGATGCATGAAATCGTTTGTCAAAAACGTGCCGACACCGAACGTGGACTGGAATCCGGACTCATCCGAAATTTGCTTGTACTCCAAGCAACGCTCAATGTTGAGAGAGTCGGAAAAGACAATGACCTTCTTGGCCTTGACACCTTGTTGGTCATAGTACGTCCACATCATCTTGACGTACTCGGCCGGATCTCCGGAATCTTGTCGGACTCCGGTGAACATCTCGGCATATGTCATTATGCTGCCGTCCGGCTTCTGGAAGGTGTCTGCTGAGACACCGCTGTCGACGGGCCGGATAGGTTGGCTGAAGGACCTCAGGAACTCTTGAGTGCCAAAGGTATCCGTCAAAGCAATTGACAATTTCGTGCCAAAGCACCCGACCCAATGGCGCAGCGCCTCCTCCGTTGCTCGCTTATAGTCGCCGATGATGGCTGCCGTTCCCATGAACCACTCGTGTGCCACGGTTCCCACTGGAGGGATTCCGAACCGCATGGCCAAATGTACATTGCTAGTACCCGACAGCTTCCCAGGCAGGCCTTTGGTAGCCGCTTCCTTTGACGCTTTGACAAGGCCTCGGAACACCAGCGCCTGGGTGTGATAGTCACGTCGCCTCCGGGTGCCAAACTCGGACGTGATGCACCCGGCCTCCAATAGCTGCATACCCTTAGCAAAGGCCTGTTCCTCCTGGCCCTCGTAGTTCCAGTCCGTGTCCATGAAGCGAAAGTACGCTTCGGAGGTGAGAGCCAATATGGGGATTTCATAGAGAATTGTGCCAGACCACGTTCCCTGGATCTTGATATCAATATTGCCAATGTCCGAATCGGCGCCTGTGTCATCGCCGACGGGCGTAAACGCCGTGAGGACTTGTTCTCTCGGCCGCAGTCGAAACTCCTGCAAGTACTCGAGGTAGTCTGGGGTAAGGTATTGGCAGTGCGTCTGCAGAAACCGGTATTCTTCGATTGAGAGGGAAATGTTGCCGAGCTCTAATCGCGCAAGGTCAGACTCCCATCACATGCGATCAAGCTGCCGAGTCCAAGCAAGCACCACTCACTCCTAATCTGCTCATCGAGCCACTTAAAGGCAGCCCTGGAAAGCCTCTTGTCGGGAGTTCGATTCGTGAAAGCATATGACACCGGGACATCTTTGAAGAACTTGAAGACGGCACATTGCATCGTCAACTTGTACAGGTCGGTATCGAGGAAGGAGATGACTCCCTCGGGGAACGGCGAGGAGCTATTGAAGTCCATGGTCGAAGTCTGAAGCGCAGTTGTCCGCCTGTGGTGTGTTCGACTGAGAGATGTGCATTAAAGAAGCCAGATGTACGGAGGCAGAGCAAGTCTGAGGTTGAGCTCCCGGATGGTCGAGACCGTTTGCGGGGCGAGTTCGGAACTTTTGAGCTGTGTCTCAGGCAGGTCGCAGTCGCAGCGTATGGCGTCGCGAACAGGCGAGAAGTGCCGGGAGTGCCGGGGTTGCGTCCGAGGAGCTCGGAGTTAGCAGGCCATGTCCTGAGTCACAGAGGATGGTGAAGTTGACGATAAACTCTAATCGGCCCGCACAAAATCAACCCGCTCGGCTCGAGGGGCACTGCAGTGCGATATGGCAGCAGGGACGTATGAGTGGGGTGGAGGGGCAGCCGCGCACTGACCATAGCTTAATTAATTCGCCAGCGCAGGCTCGAAGAAAAAAAATCTGGACGAGGCTGGGCCTTTTTCTTCCTCTGCCCAGTAGCTCATCAACCTCGACCCACGAGGCAAGCATCGCATTCCGCAGCCTTGACACCTCCGGCAACGGGAAACCGCGGCTTGGACACACGAGCGAGAAACTGCGCGCGGTTTCGAATTTGCGGCGCGTGCGGCGCACCGAGACACAGTTTAACGGCCCATCACCATGAACGTCCACCGCTGCCGCTTCGTGCCTTACCAGCCGTCTGCAATCAACGCTTTGGCCTTTTCGAATCCCAAGACGAGGAGCGCTAAGCACAGCTCCGTTGCGCGACTGGCCATTGGACGGGCGAACGGCGATATCGAGATATGGAACCCCTCGAGCGGGACGTGGCACCAGGAGCTCGTCATTCGCGGCGGCAAGGATCGCAGCATCGATGGCCTCGTCTGGATCAACGAGCCTGACCAGGAGCTCGGAGATGGCCGCGTCATGATTGGCAGGTCGCGCCTCTTCAGCATTGGCTACACATCAACCATTACGGAATGGGACCTTGAAAAGGGAAAGCCAAAGAGGCACGCGAGCGGCCAGCATGGCGACATTTGGTGTCTCGCAGCCCAGCCCGCTGGCCCTGCAGATGGCTCAACTCTGGAGCCGCAAAACTCCAACAAGCTGATAGCTGGCACTATCGATGGCGAATTGGTCATGTACTCGGTGGAGGACGACGACCTGCGCCTCCAGCGAGTCTTGGTCAAGTCTCCGACCAAGAAATCACAGATGGTCAGCATCGCCTTTCAGTCCCGCAAAGTCGTCATCGTGGGCTGCTCCGACAGCACAATTCGAGTATACGACATCGCCAAAGGCCACATGCTCCGGAGAATGACTCTCGGCTCTGATTTAGCAGGTGGCGCCAAGGACATCATCGTCTGGTCCGTCAAGGGTCTTCCAAATGGCAACATTGTGTCGGGCGACTCCACTGGACAGATTTGCATTTGGGACGGAAAGACGTACACCCAAGCGCAAAGAATCCAAAGCCATAAGCAGGATGTTCTCAGCCTCGCGACCAGCGCCGACGGAACTGCCATCTTGAGTGGTGGCATGGACCGACGGACCATTCTCTACAAGCAGAATACCGGTGCCGGGCAGCGATGGGGCAAGGTCTGGGGACGGCGCTACCACGATCATGACGTCAAGGCCATGGCTTCTTTCGAACACGGGCGCATCAGCGTCGTGGTTTCGGGAGGTACGGTTCCTTCACTTCGATGGCTCTCTCCTACAATGCTAACCTGAATACAAGGCCCTGATGCCAATTTAATGGTAGTCCCTCTCAAGGAGATGGGGCGGGAGAACCACAGAATGATGAGCAACCTACCGCAGCAACCCCCTGTCATCAGCGCTTCAGATGCCAGGTTCGTGGTCAGCTGGTGGGACAGAGAAGTACACATCTGGGTCTTGCGGAAGGCAGCCAACGAGCTCTTTGAGTCTGGCGGTGACGGCGTCGACATCAACCAAAACCGGAAGCTTCTCAAGATCATTGTCGTCAGGGGTGACTCGAATATTGCTTCTGCCACTGTCAATCATGACGGCACACTCCTCGTTGTGTCGACTGCTACAGATGTCAAGGCCTTCCGACTTGAGCACCAAGATCCAGCTAAACCTTCGGATGTCAAAGTTCACAGCGTCAAGCTTCCCCCAAGGCTTACTCAACTTGGTGCAACGCAAGTAAAGCTGTCACCCGATGGCAACTGGCTGTGTTTGGTTCAGGAAGGCTCGCAGATCCTCATGGCGGCCATCGAGGTTAACCCTGGAGCGGAGGACTCGTCATCGCCAGTCATCGCAGCCAAGCCCCAACAGCTGTCTCGCCTCCGCCGGCATATTGCCCGATACATTACGAATGGCGGTCTGGGCAGCTACGACAGGAGCATTACGCACGTCGCTTTCAGCCCCGACTCCAAGATGGTGGCCGCCGCTGATCTGGCTGGATACGTGGACACATGGATATTGCGCAGCCACGAGGAGAGCCTGCAGGGTGGGGAGGCCATTGAGGGTGCTGCTGACGAGGCCTCGTCCTCGGAAAGCGACTCCTCTGACGACGAGACCGAAGCTGTCGATGCCAGTGAGGAGTGGATTCGCAACCCGAACGCGAGGCAGCTACCCAAGCTCCCCTCCGCGCCTGTTGTATTGTCCTTTGCGAACAGCATACCCGGATCTCAAGGCCCAATGGGGACAAAAGACGAGGGCGCAGATGCTGCTAGTGACTATATTCTGGCTGCCATCACGTCGTCGTGGAATGTCCTCGCATTCCAACCCCGCCAAGGCTCGCTCACGCCGTGGTCCCGTCGGCATCCGCGAAAGTCTCTTCCGGCAGCGGTGCAGGACCTCCTGGACCTGCCCAAAGGAGTTTTGTGGCAGGACTCGAGGATGTGGATTTATGGCGTGTCGTTTCTACTAATGCTAGACATGGGTCAGGATCTGCCCAAGCCCACGTCTGACGCTGATGCCGCAGCCGACTCGATGGTGGCGCAGGGGATGAAGCGCAAGAGGACCGGACAGACCACCGGAGCAGGCGGGAAGATGGAAGGGGAGAACCTCGTGCCGCACAAAGTTCGGAAGCACGGAGATGATGAGCAGTACGAGGATATAGACGTGGGCGAAGCCCCACGTGCGGACGCGAGCGACAGCGACGATGAGATGCCCGACGCAGATGGCGAGCTCTCTCAGCTTCGCAACGCTAACAGCGGAAATGGCGGCACTGACGAAGCTGTTTACGCCGAGCGCAAGGAGTGGTGGATAACGTACAAGTACCGTCCGATCCTGGGTATTGTGCCACTCAACGCGGCCGACCAGCCGCCCGAGATCGCGCTGGTGGAGAGACCGACCTGGGACGTGGAGATGCCAGAGCGGTACTTTGCCGGAAACGAGTGGGAGAGGTGAATGTGTCACAAAGAAGAAAAGTGCCTTTACTGCATGAACGGGTTGGTGGCGGAGGGCTCATGACCCCTCTCGGGAAAGGATGCGGTCAGATTCCACCCTTTTTTTTACGCGATCCGGTCTCGCTTGGGGAGGCGTAGATCCCGCCTGACGACGAAGAGGCGGAGTCGGGACGCATGCTAAAACGCGCGGAGAGGGTTTCTACTGCCCTGGGAAGTGAAACTGTAGATACCATCAGAATCTTTTGCAAGTATGTTTGCAAGTATGTGGAGGCATGGCTAGCATGTCACGACTTGACGGGGCGGAGTTCCAAATACTACATTATATTGGATAGAAATTGGCTTCACTTTGTGGCGGTGACACGTGCTGTCCCTCTTGGTGAAGGTGATGGGGAGTCAGCTAACACGTCATTCGGCCAGTGTCCGCGGTGTTGAATCGGGCGGTGCTTGTCGGGTTCACTACAAGCGAGCGGGCACCAACGAGGATGATGTATATTATTCACATGTGCCGGACGCCTCAGGGCCAGGATATTCGGTAGCCTTGCCCATATTTGTAGACGTAGTAGCATCGTGACTCGAACGCTGTGTGTACGGATCGAAGCACAAAGAAGGTCGTCGACAATGGATGAATATCAAGCGTCTCTGGATTAAGCCTTCGACAGCACCACCACACACGTACGAGTACCCTGCTCTCAGCTGGAGCAACGCCCCCAATCACCGTCTGTACTTCAAATCCCACATGTCAGATAAACGAGCATTGGCAGCGTAATCAGCAAAACGTTGCAAGCGGCCCACCGGTGGACGTGTGCGGTTAGATGTGGACACGCAGGGGGGTGGTGCTGGGCAGGTTACGCGCGGCCCGCCGCCATCCGGCTCGTCTCGTGCAGCGCACAGCTTCCCATTAGGATGCGTGGCGGGCTCTCAGCTTGGCTTGATGGAGGAAGAGGGCGGTAATGGCGGTGTGGCGAGGTTTGTTCCAGATGAGAGGTGTCGTGGTCCGTAAGAGGAGCTGGGAGCATCGAGATATATATGTTAGTCCACCAGAGCCTGGGCTGGAAGACGTTGGCAACCAAGGGCGAGCGATGATCCGGGGAGGTCTAGTGACCACAAGCCAAGGTGTGTTGAAGCACGGAAGGAGAAGAATTGATGTGTAAGCTCTGGCCTATGAAGCTTGACTTCAGTGGCCCTGTGGCTCGCAACTTAGCAGTGATGAGGAGGAGGATGTGGACCATATTAAACGGCTGGCGGCAGGCGAATTCTGAACTTGGTCCGGGTAGCAAACAAGTCCAGGCCCCAGGGTCCAGTGTTCGAGTTCATGGCTGCTGGTCTTGGTGCTCTGGGCAGTATGGCGCAACCCGGGACATGGTGGCTCATCAAATAAGGTAAGGTAGGGTCAGCTTGGATGAATTTGCCTTTGATAACGTACTTACTTGCGTACCTACCTTGAGTCAGGGCTAGGAGACTGAATCAAGTCAAGAAGAGGCGGGCTGATGTCGACTTCATTGCCGACGGAAGCCAGCTCGCGAATAAGACAGCACTACTCCATACTCTGCAATAGTAGTCTGTCAAAGTAATATCCGCTCGTCCTGTATTATATTCCGCAAAGTGGCCGGTTCCAAACTCTCGCAGGCCGCATTCGTCCGAGTCGACGTTGGCTCGCTGTGGAGCGGCAATCCGATGTAGTGCGTCGAGGTACGCAAGCCAATGGCCGGCAGCGACAGATGACGCGTCCAGGGGGTCAGACCCGTCCCCGTGCTTCCAGCACGCCCCGGTTGTGGCGGAATGAGCGAGCAGCGGGTATTATGCCACTGGTGGAGCAAAGGTGAGAAAGTCTTGTCATGCTGGTGCTTGGCAGGCTTGGATGTGATTTGGAAAAAGTCGCTTGCTGGCTAGTGCGCCTGTACTCCGTACCTTGGGCCGCCAGGTGGTGTTTGTTGTTACCCATCAGGGAGTTCCCTATCGAAAACCGGCGAAGCCCCCCACGGTGCCGCGCTCGTTGCCGCATGATGTGATGTGCTTACGGGTTGCTGGTTGGCAACGAATGTCCCCGTTGTGGGCTGTGGCCGCCGTCTGGGGCCCCGGGCGATGGGTTCATGCACCCGCTGTGCACAGAGTGGACGACGCAGAATGAGCACCTGTCAATTAAGCTTACTGACAGGTCCATGAGAAGAACGAAAGCATGCTCTTCTTATGATCGGCGAACGGGGCCGTCTCGGGCTTGGCCGTCCAGGAACGGGTGCTTGGGTGCTTGGAGGTGATGCGGTTGAGGTTGCACGGCACAACCAACCTGTGAGGCTGAGGCGGTGCCTGCGCCACTTGCTGCGCTTCATGTTGCCTGACATCTACCTGACATGGAAGTGGACAAACATTGCCGACCACCGACGTTGGGACAGTTGACAATTGCGAATTGGCTTGCTGGCCATGAGGGCTTCAAGTTGTTGCATGGAGTGAATGAGCAAGAGCATTGCAGAGCTCCGTTGCACGCTGTGTGGTGGTATACTAAGCACAGTCGTGGTACGAAGTCCACAGTGTCCGGCGGTACACTCCGCGCATTGGGTGAAAGGAGGCTTTGCAGCGATAATTCTTCGTATCCCCATTCTCTGCTTATCTTGCCGTGTCCAGTGCAGTGTTTGCAAAGGCAGAGGCCGCTGCAACAGACGAGGAGAACCCGTTGGTGGAGGCGAGAAACCGCGAACACACGTCCCTCGCCGAGCAGGAGATGCCGGGAGCCGCACAGCCGGGTGACTTGCAGGTGCGGCAAAATCTTGCCCGCGCACCCGCCAACGCCTGTGCGCAGCGAGGTTCTTCCCAGCTACGAGTACAGCAGGACATTACCACTGTCCGTCAACGCATCAAGTGCCCCGTATTGAAAAGCATTGAACTCATGAGCTGTCGCCTTTCACGTCGATCAGGACGCCTCGTTCAGGGCTGTGCTACCAAAGAGTAAAGGCGAGGTACGTACCCCAGCAGAGTCGTGCGTTGCGCAGCGTGCCTCGTCATCGCTCTCTGGAGGCGCGTTTGGGGGGAGGGGGGCAAGCCTCTGCGAGGTACCAGTACCCGCGCGGGCCGTGTAAGCAGGTCGGTGATGCGTCGAGCGCAGGTACCTTTGCCGCATGTTTGTATGACGTAGGTACTTTGTACTTGATTGCCACGGAGCTCTTTGGCCGGGCCGGAGGAAGCCATTTCATTCCCGGCCGTGTGCCATGCATACAAGTAATTGTACTCAAGTATCTCAAGGTCTGCGCACACTCGCACTTGATGCGAGCATCTACGGCGTACACACAGAGAATCCATGGCGTCGCAATCGTGCTTCGTATCCCAGTCGCCTGCCGCACGTCGGGCAACAGAAGTCGAGGAGGCGAGCTGGGTTGCGCGGCGGATCGCGAGTGCGAGTGTCGCCATCACGATTTACGGGGCCTGGCAGGTACCGGTACCTCGCCAGTCCCTTTTTTCCGTCTTTGCAGCCGCCCACGCATGCGCCCAGCTAATCCCCACGATGGGGCGTTTTGGATGCGCTGATTGGCTGTGGCCGTGCAGGCTGACGCGTAAACCGCCATGAAAGGCTCCCGAGACACCCTCTTCGTTCGTCTCCTCTCCTCTGCCTCCGCCGCCTCCTGCTGCCCCCCCCCTGTACTGCGTCGCTGGCTGTGTGTGTGGCCCTGCTGGGGCTCTCTGTCCATCCACGTATTACGCACTCGCTGGCTGGCCGGTGTCACTCGCTCACTGCCCTCCATTGCTATTTTCCCTCGTCTTCCCCATCCCATCCATCCCATCCACCCTCGAGTCCCTCCCCGTCTGTCTGTCGACATTCCGTCAAGCGTTGCAACCCGGACCGCGCTCTCCGCGCTTCATCTCGACGACAACAGCGACGACCGACGACGACTTCAGTCTTGCTCTCGTCGCGAAACGCCTGCCGCCTCCAACGGCCCTAGCGACGACACTGAGCGGCACCCGGCGACGGTCCCCTGTGGCGAATTGAGAGGCGACGCATCATCCCAGCTGACGACAGCAACCACGACCACAMCTACGCCTACGCCTACGCTTGTCGGGTTTCGTGCCCGCCTGGCCACGACACCTCACCTCGACGCCTTTTCTCACGACGCTTCGCCCCGCGATCCGCAGCTTCTTCCTACCCACTTCTCCCCCATCACCTGCCGCGCATCGACGCCGCCTGATCGAATAACTACTCACCGTCGCCGCCGTCAACCCATTCGGTCCTGCGCAAGACTCCTTCAAGCCATCCTTCTTCCACCATGGCGGGCCGAGGCACCCCCTTCAGCTCGGAGCCGTCGTCGGACGAGCAGTATGGCGAGGAATGGGCACACGACCTGCGCATCCGATTCGAAGGCCTGCTCCGAGACAAGCGCATGAACGATCTGCGCTCCTGCTCCCGCCATCACTCTCCCGGCGAGCACTCCCCCGGCTTGGTAGAACGAGCCTCGAGTGCCAACCTCCGCGCCCACGCCTCTCTCGACAACAGTCGACCTGCCACATCCCATGGACCCACGACTCCGCCCTCATACTCCTGCATCAAACATCTCCCCAAGATCCCGACCGCACCAGCCGCCGGCGACCGCGACTCGCAAAAGTACCGCAACCTCCTCATCAGCCTATCACTGACACCCACCAAGTACGAAAACCCCGGCTTGTTGGACGAGGCTCTCCAGACCATCCCCCTCGACCGCATCTATGGCGAGGCCGAGGAGGAGCGCCAGGTGTTGCAGGCAGAAGCCGAGAGTATGGGCGATGGGCGCAAGCCGGAATGGGGATATCAAGACTGTGTCATCAGGGCGCTGCTCCGGTATGTCATATTCCCTTCCTCATGCTCCCCTTACATGGTCTAGCGTCTGACACAAGACACTAGATGGTTCAAGCGATCCTTTTTCACCTGGGTCAACAACCCCCCGTGCCCCGTSTGCCTATCACCGACGATTGCGCAGGGCATGACGGCGCCGACCCCGGAGGAGAGCGCTTGTGGGGCTCTCCGAGTAGAGTTGTATCGCTGCTCCGCCCAGAACTGCGGTGCCTACGAAAGGTTCCCCCGCTACGGCGATGTGTGGCGGCTGCTTCAGACCCGCCGGGGTAGGGTCGGGGAATGGGCCAATTGCTTCAGCATGCTATGCCGTGCCGTCGGTGGCAGAGTCCGATGGGTGTGGAACGCCGAGGACCATGTCTGGACCGAGGTATACTCTGAGCACCAGCGACGATGGGTCCATGTAGACGCCTGTGAGGAGGCCTGGGACAACCCTCGACTCTATACGGACGGCTGGGGCAAGAAAATGTCCTACTGCGTTGCATTCTCCATCGATGGAGCCACAGATGTCACACGACGATATGTCCGCAAGAGCGAAAACGCCAACGAGCGCAACCGATGCCCCGAGGAAGTCATGCTCTATATCATGCAGGAGGTTAAGAACCTGCGTCGCGCGAACATGAGCAAGGACGAACGATTCCGACTCGAGAAGGAGGACCAGCGGGAAGACCAGGAGCTGCGCGGATATGTCGTGGCGTCCATCGCCCAAGCCGTCACTGACCTAGTTCCTGGAGCGTCGAGCTCGTCTGCTGCTGGCCGAACCTCCGGAACGCCAAGCCGGGACGTGAAGGTGCCTGCCGAGCAACCCGGACGACAAACGGGATCGTCAGAGTGGATGATTGCCCAGCAGCAAGCCCGCAACCGACAGTTCCAACCGCCTCGCGGCCCCAACCAGCACTAATGGGCTATCTGCGCGTGCCCTATTATATCCCTCGAGTACCTCACGACTTACACACGACTCGAAACGGCCCCATCACGTCGACGACTGTCGACTGCCGACGACTCCCAATGACACTTCACCACGCCGATGATACCCGACGTGTCTAATTTACCACCACTACCACACACAAAACGACCTCAGCATAGACTTGGCGTTTTCCCTACCCAACCGTCCGCCGTCTGCCAAAGAGGACGCGCGACCTGTACCTTACTACGTATAACTCTTCGTCTCTTTTTCGTTTTCATTTGTGCTTGGATATAGGGGGCGTTAACGGTGGGAGGAGGGCAAGGGCAAATTTCTTCAAATTTGATCCCGATGAGGGTGCAGGGAAGAGGACATTTCCCGCGGAAGCACCCCGAGGCGTTTGGTTGCTTTGGGATAGCATGAGCAAGGGGATGTCATGAGGGGTGGACAGTAGRGGGGAAGTGTTCAGAGGGGAAGTATTAGGTGCCAGCGACTTGAGCTCTAGCTATACATAGACAGCGAGCAAAAGCGCATGTCCTGAAGAGGAGTTGGCTCAATAAGTGTCTTATCCTACGATCTGTGTCCAAACTGCCCGATATAAAAGGAACCTGTTCCTGAACCTGGGCGTAGATGGGTTGGGCTGAGAATGTTGGTATAGGGTAGCAATGAGCATCCCTTCGGTGTATACAGTAAGGTACGCAGGTATATTGATGAAGGAGTGATGGGGTATCTACCATTCGGTCTAGTTGCACACTTCATTACCTGGGTGTTATGAGAGTAGTTGCGGTTGTTGCTCATATCCTGCCATCCCCATCTCGTCATGATCCCATGATTCCCACTACTGTCTACTTTGTACCTCATCCACCAGCACGAGACTCACTCTTCTGCAGATAATCTGCAACCTCGAATTCCTTTCCCGTCTTTATTTTAGCCGAGGTGCACATAAATTCCAACATTGTTCGCCTCCATTTCTCGTGTTCCTCGCTAAGAGGCATATCTTGCATCCAGCATCTTTTTTCAGAGGGGGGAGACCCAAACAATAGTAGGAAATATACGGTGTATAAGGTTACAGACTGGCCTTAAATTACCAGTTTTGAGGACAAATGCTCCTGGATCCGGCGTTTGAACAAATCCTTCCATTCTGCTCATGCCCCGAAGAGCACTCTCCTCCTCGTCCATCGCCTTGCCCCAAAGCGGCTTGCAATTCTCAGCTCAGGCATCCGTGACAACATAGTCAGGAATATTCTAGAATAGAGAAAAGTTGTTTTATACCTAGGAGCATATAGCCCGCAGCCAACGTAAAGCCCTTGGCCCGAAGCCGCCAGTGCGCGTCCGACGGAGGGCCTTGCCCGCCTATGGCGGTTAAATCTATCGTCGGCGCTTTCGGAGCTCTCTTCAGTGTACCGAGATCTGTTCAATTAGGCCCTTAGGCCCTTCTAACCAAGGCAACGGCAGACATGGTGGGCCACGGCTGGCCACGGCAGCTACGATGGATCTGTAGTCTGGGTGAGCGAATCTCTTTCAAGCTCCTCTTCGTGCGACATGTTGGAGCATAAGATATGCAACCGCCGATGAAGTTGTACATGATGAGAGTTGACTCTTGAGACGAGAGGCTCCAGGTGGGGAACTTTTGGCTGTCGTAGCCGAAAAGGGAAAGCGGTAGCGGTAGGTATAGCGCAAGTGTGTCGTAATGTGGTGACGTCGGTTACGTGCACTCTTCTTGACCGTTTGCAATTCTTCGATCTCCAATGGACGTCGATAATAATCGTCTCTTTGGAAATATTAGCAAGGAGCCGACGACGCGTGCTGTGGAAGTCAAGACTCGAGGCTTCTCATCTCATGGGCTACCCGAACCTTATCTCTTACGGTTGACGCTCTCAATCAATACACTCATAAACATTTGAAACGATATCTACCATGGACAAGTCTTCAGCTCGACGCGTTGATCGCCACATTAAAGGGGTTCATCAAAGTCCCGCGTCGGCTGCGGCAGCGGGCTCAAGCGAGGGATATCCAGTCGACCTCACCGGCGAGGAGCCGGTGACGCCAATGGCAACGAAGCACCCTGTGTACGTCGGTGTGAATGCGCCGGTACAGAGAATATCGTTGCAGAGAACACCAGTGCAGAGAGGACCGGCACAGAACACCCTGGTGCAAAGCACGCCTGCGTCCTCGTCCTCGTCCTCTGCAAGAAAGAGAAAAGGACCCGACCGCGCCGCGCCACCACCAACCGAGAAGCGCCTATGCAGGTTTCGCTCGAAGCCACCTCAGTCCTTTTACAGCGTCTATGACAGGGCCCTCAGCCAGCGCTTCTACGTGCTCATGCGGACACGGGGCGGTAACGCCGAGTGTCCCGAGGAGACGTTCGAGATGACTGGCTCGACGGGCAATGTCTATACCGTCTGCATTGGCGAGAAGCCATCCTGTAACTGTCCGCATGCGATGAAGGGAAATGAGTGCAAGCATGTCTTCTACGTATGTATATTCACTGCCGACATCCATCCTTGTCTGGGTTGGAAAGACGTCTGACGCATATACGGACAGGTCCTCGCCAGAGTGCTTCAAGCACCCTTTGAACTCGTATATCAGAAAGCGCTCCTGGGCTCCGAATTACGCACCATATTTGCCGCTGCACCAGGGGTAAATGTTTCCCAGGACTCTGGCAACGGAAAGAGGAAGCCCGTGGAAGGCGAATGTCCCATCTGCTTCTGCGAATTTGACACCAGCAGCCCCGAGTCGGTGGTCTGGTGCCGCGCCGCGTGCGGACAGAACATCCATCAGGAGTGCTTCGAGACGTGGGCCAGGACCAAGACCGGGCAGGTTACCTGTCCACTCTGCCGCAGCAAGTGGCAAGGCGACGCGAAGACGGTGTCCAAAGTACAGATGAATCGGGCTGTTTCGAGTGAAGGCTACGCCAATGTTGCCCACCAGCTGGGAATCAGCACTCACAGAGGTATGTATAAGTTGATGAGAAGTATCTGTACGCGGCTAACGTGTCTGGCGATGGTAGACGAGGGCACGTACTCGGAGTGGTATAGCTACCATAATCGGCGGCGTGGCTGGTAGTGACGACGCGATGGTGGCTCAACCATGTGCTGTAGCTGCCACAATGTGCTGTTGGTATTGCCATGGCGGTTGCGAATACACTACTGGCCTGGTTGCTAGTTGTGAGATTACCGGCATGAGCGGAGGCGTTTATAGGTATACACAGAGATACGAAGGTTGGGCCCAAAACAAAGCGAAGCTCTGGATGTACCAGAACAGGGTTGTACAGTACTCGATATTGCGCTTTGCACTATATTCCGGGCTTGCTAGCGCCACCCTCGATTGCTAGACCTCACTGCAACTGACAGTAGCTAGCTTCGGNTTACGGATCTACGGACTAGCGCTCGCCTTGATTGCCAGAACTCGCCGATTGCTCTCAATTGCCAGCGCTCGCCTCGATTGCGCTCACCCTCGATTCACTGCAACTGACAGTAGCTAGCTTCGGGCTCGCACAGTAATAGGGACCCAGAGGCTCATCATTCACAGCACTTTGCACCCTTTCAGCTCGTCCAAAACATTCATACGGCTGTCTGCTAAACTCCGCTATGCGGACTTCTGACCTGCATGAGCCGGTGGACTGGGGCCGTTTCGGCGGTTCGGTGGATCCTCCGAGTGGCCCCACCGAACCGCCGATATCAAGTCCGCCGCCGAACTCTAAGGTTGAAGCGGGATAAATAGCCGGCTATGGCTCTTGCTGTACGTTGATCTGCGGTTAAGCAAGTTCGGTTTTCACTGCGTCAAGATGGCGCAGATTCCCAAGACGATGCGCTCCCTCGTGGCGCCGGAGCGCTGCACGCCGGCCAGATTCGAAGTCCGGGACCTGCCCACGCCGACCATCACGATGCCTACGCATGTGCTGCTTCGCGTACATGCAGCGTCGGTCGGAGCGGGGGAACTGCAGGTAACGGCGGGCCTGCTTGGGAAAATTGTCGCAATGGAGTAAGTCGCCATCATGCGGTGCGCAGCTGCAACTGACCGAGCCGATAGGTATCCGCTCAAGATCGGGGCTGAGGGCGCCGGCGTCGTCGCCGCCGTTGGCTCCGAGGTAACGTCTCTCAAAGTCGGCGACGAGGTGTACGGGCTGTACATGGACAAGCCGGCCTTCCGCTCCTCCGAGCCCCCGGGCTTCGTCTCGGAGTATGCGCTGGTAGAGGAGCGGTTCCTGCTTCGCAAGCCGCCGACGATATCGTTCGAGGAGGCCGCTGCTGTGGCCGGCTCGGTGACCACCGCGTTGCAGACCATCCGACGTGGCCTACAGCTGGGGGGTCTGGAGAGCCTCGAGGGCAAGACGGTGTTTGTCCCGGCCGGGCTGGGCGCCACGGGCTCGGTCGCCATACAGGTTGCCAAGAACGTGTTTGGCGCGGGTAAGATCGTCTCGACTGTGTCGACGGCCAAGGTGCCGCTGGTCGAGCAGTCCCTCCCCGGCATGGTCGACCAAGTCATCGACTACAAGACGCAGAACATCCACGACCTCGTGCCCAGGGGCAGCATCGACTTCATGTACAATACGCAGTGGTCGACCATGGACCAGGGCATCCCGCTGCTGAACCCCACGACGGGCGTCCTCATGTCGATAGCCAGCGTGCCGTCCAAGGCCGTTGTACGGGAGATTGTCGGCGCGGACCGCTTCCCCTGGTGGCTGGGCGTCGTGCTGGACCTGTGCCAGCTGTGGTACCGGTGGAAGCTCCGCGGCACGAGCATCAAGTACGAGTTTCTGTCTGGCGGCGTGCAGATTAGGGAGGACCTGGAGATGGCGGGAGAGATGGTGGCGCTGGGCAAGGTGAGGCCGGTGGTGAGGAGCGAGGACTTGGGGGACATTGAGGCTGTTCGCGCGGGATGTGAAGAGACGAGGACGGGGAAGGGAGGCACGGGGAAGTTTGTCATTAAACTCGTGTAGGAGACAATGACTATATAAAGCCGATGCCAGCTCGCGCCCTGGCCTACGGTATAGCAAAGCTGCCTGTTCCTCGGATTAACACAACACATCATCGCCTGCGGGCCCCTTTATTTATCGCCTGGGGTGGGCCCTCCTGTTGCCTCCGGGGGCCCTGCAAGGGGCTTTTACTCCTCGCCTTCGGCTCGAGAAGAGGCCGTGTAATCACTAATCCGTACTCATCCTCGTGCTTCATACTTCGTCAGCACATACATAATAAAAAACAGAGGCACGCAACGCGAATTGAACCCGTAGCCTTCATGCCTTTTTAGCAGCCGTAGAGCAGTATTATCATCTCCCCAAGACCGTAGTATTCTTTGTTATTACGTGCTTGGCGTTGTATGACGTTTTAATACACGCGACTGCCTGCTATTACTCCGTACCGCACGTATCGCCAGATTTCAAGCATCACAGCCAAGGGAATACCATGATATCCTAACCTAGTATATCGAGTGTAAGCTATCGAGTGCAATCTTCAGCCTCATTGTATATTATAAACGTCTATTAAAATGAATTCGATTGTCATAATCGGGGGGCCTTTCGCCTGCAGCGGGCTCCTTCGTCAACACCACGGCGGTCACGACCATGTCATCATAACGGTCTCAATCCCTCGAGCGGAAGGAGACAGATCTGCCCAATTGACCAGTGGCCATAGAGATCGAGTGCCACACCTTAAAAGTCTCCCATTAACATAGCAAAGCTACAGGCGCTACTCACCACTTGCGTGTTCTCGTGGACTCCATTAAGTAGCTTTGCTCAATAAACAACGTGCATGCAAGTTATTCTCGTCTTACACATGCTGTCGCACCGTGTCAGGATGGACCTCGACCCGAGTGGTAACCGTGAAGCCGTCGTCATTTACGCTCCCATCCCGCTCGCTATGTGAGCCGCCGCCGCGGACCTCGCTCTTCAGCCACTTGTTGTAATGCAGGGGGTTGACCATGTTTTCCTCGCTGGAGTTGTCTGCTATCTCTGTCTCGCTGCCCAGCTTGTTGAAGCGGCGCTTCGATATGGAGCCTGGAGTAGAACCGCTTCGCATGTGGCCCATGGAATAGCCATTGGCGGCGCCGGGGGTGGCGCTGCTTCCTTTGCTGGAGGTGATCCATCGGCCCTTCGAGAAGAGCGGTTTGATGCACGCGGCGTTGACGGCGATGATGCCGACGAACTGCAATTGTCACTAGGTCAGCGCTGAAAGTCCAACGGCTCGGAGGCAACCGTCACTAACCGTTTCGCGAATGGCCCATATCGTGCTGACGTTGATACCCTGAATGTCGCGGAGCGACAGGACGCATCGAAGAACGGTGGCAACGATGATGAAGACTCCCGAGCAGAGAAGGACGCCGATGGCTATCTTGCGGCCAATGGGGATCTTAACCTTCCAGAGCAACGGCACCGGAATGGTCACAATCATGGTGTCGGTCCTGGAACAGGTGAGCACACACTCGTCGTGTAGACTAGGGCCGGCTTACAAGACGTTCAAGACGACGAGAGTCAAGTAGTTTGCCACAGCCAGCGTGCATTTATCTGCCGCGGATTAGAAAAAGGAGTAACAAGTCCGACTTAGAGACGGAAACTCACCGCCGGGATACGGTACCACTTGCCAGTTCTTCTGAACCGGCATGCAGTGGCCCCATATGGCTCCCAGAACGCCAGCGTAGGCAAGTATGCAGGCCACTCCAGTCCATTTGACAAACTTTTGCAGCGTGAGGCCGAGCCTAGAAGTAAAAGCCCGTTAGCGTTTCCATTCCTCTCGCTGTCACCTTGTGAGCGACGTACGTGATGCGGTTGTAGTAGCACAGCATGCAGCCCTTGAGCGTCCAGATGAGCGTGACGTAGAAGTTCCAGCCGGCCAGCAGGCATTTGGACCCAAACTCGAGCTTGGAAATCTCCTCTTCAGTCAAGAGGGCTCCCTTCTCGTCTGTGATGCCGATATTTGTTCCGTTCTGGCCTGTTTGAAGAGTAATGTGTGAGTGGCGGCGGATGGGCAAACATGAAGTGGACGCGGAGATGTTGGACGACGTACCAATGAGCTCCAGCATGCACAGTTCGAGCTGCGCGTTGAAAGGGACCCGTCAGCGGCTGCCAGGAGGCTGTGTCTACGGAGTCGTTCACGTACCGTCCAGAATATGAGCACCAAGATGGCAAAGAAGTCGTCCCCTTCCCATTTCTTGAACCCAACCGCCTTCCACCTCGCAAAGAAGCGCAGGAACAGGATGAAGACGCCCAGGCCATACTCGGCCCAGGCCTCGGACTGGAACGGCGTCGCCATTACCGTCGCCGTCGTAGAGCAGGAGACTGCACGACTGTGGTCCGAACGCGAACCGAGCAAGAGAGATAGATGCTCCGGCGCTCGAGGTGCGAGTATAATGAATGACTGGAGTGTCCAGGAGCGGTCTGAGAACCGCAGAGAACGAGAACAGAATCACGACGACCCCCTGGGAACACACGACACCGTTACTGGAGCGTCCATCTGGTTATGAATCCAGCTAGCACATCCTTCTCTGATCCTGGGCCCTGGCCTCGGGGCACTGCATGAGGGTCCAACTGGTCTCCGAGAGCGGCAAATAGACATCGGCGATACTGCACAGCCAATAACAAACAATTGCCGATCGACGAGGAGCCCCCGTGCCTGACTCCCAGCATGGACTCCAAGATTCGGACTTGGTGTCGGTTGCAAGGAGGCTTGTCCTGGGAACAGGGGTCCTGTTATCCCAACCATTCCGAGACGATTTGCAACGGCAAGCCAGCGCTGCAGAACGCCACGCCAGTCAGGAGGTCCAATAGGGGGACAAATTAATGCATTTGTGATGGGTCATAACAGGGACAGTCTCTCGAGTCGTCGAATATTACCCCTGGGGTCCATCTGTGGCTGTTCTATTTATTCCTAGCTTCTTCGAGAAACCCGCCGGCGCGGCCCACCCCGATGGCGCTGCCAACAGGGAGACAGCGTGACTCGTGACTCGTGAGCTTGCGGGCCCCTAAGACGCATGCGGGACTGACACTGCCCATCATAACACCAGGAGCCACAGGACCGGGGGAAAGGAGCATGGCACGCTTTGCGCCGCGCTCCTCGACTCATCAGCCTTGGCTGGCAGGTGGTGAAACCGTCGGCCGACGGCGGACTTGTGCTCCGTGCCGGGGTTGGCTTGCCGTCGACTCTTACGGAGCACAGTATCTGGAGGATAACGTGCCCTGGCATCGCCGGCGAGCGCAAGCGGCCCCCTGCCATCCATTAGAGTTGTGGGAAGGCTGCCTGGTGTTACTGCATGCTGAAATTGTCTCACAAGGACCGGGCCATGTCCCGAGGGTGGACGAAAGGCGATGCAACAGGCCATGGTGCAGCAGAGCCGCCCCAGTCGCTCCGGTTGGTGCCGTCTTGCGTTACCACGTCCGGCGCGGGGAAGCCCTCGACAATTAATAACAATGGGGTGACCGGCAAGAGAGGAGCTTTTCAATCGAGGAGATATCCTTGAGCCTCCTGTTCTCACTCATCACTCGTCCGAGAAACGAATCATCGACTCTCGCTCTCATTCTCGGCCGAGACCACCCGTCACCATGGACTCCAACACCGAAAACCTCAACACATCTTACGACTTTATTGTCTGCGGGTAAGTGCACGGCCCTCGCCATCTTAGTCGTACATTCAAGTGGGCTCGTTGCTGAGGCTCATCCGCTCTCACAAGCGGCGGCACTGCCGGCTGCGTCGTTGCCTGCCGGCTTGCCGAAGATCCGGAGACAACCGTCCTGGTGCTCGAGGCTGGCCCGCACAATGAAAACATAGAAACGGTGCACATGGTGGGAGGGTACGTTGACCTTACCCATGAGGTGTTTTATTCTCTCATTTGCTTGCCTAATGCGTGTAATGTTGTTGCAGCTGGTCCCAGAACTTTGACAAGGAGACGGACTGGAACGTCGTCACGGAGCCCGGCACCGGCATCAACGACCGCCAGGTGAAGCTCAGCAGAGGCAAGTTCCTTGGCGGCTCCTCTGCGTGCAACGGAACCCTTTGCATTCGAGGCGCGAAGCAGGATTACGATGACTAGGAGGTGCCCGGCTGGACCGGCGATGACTTCTTCAAGTACATGTCCAAGGTGAGCGAGGTCCCGTCATGACAGCCCTCACCCATGTGCACTAGGACTGACAGTTGCGTGTGGGCCGAATCGTTTACTGGCAAGCCATGGTTCGACGCGTCCAAGGACTCCCACGGCTACGATGGCCATCTCGGCACCGAGCCGCATGATCTCGCCCCGATCTCGGAGCTCATCATGAAGTCCATGGAATCCAAGGGCCTCCCGCTGGACCCCGACATGTTCTCCCACGGCGCGAATCCGCACGGGTGCGGCCACGTTCCAAGGACCGTCACAAACGGCCTCCGCACCACCGGTGCAGACTTCATCACCGGGAAGAACCAGAAGAACAACATCACGATCCTCACCGATGCCCACGTGGACAAGGTGGTGATTGAGAAAGACGGGGATGACGGCCTCAGGGCTACCGGCGTCAGGGCTGTCCTGGCAGATGGCACTGTTTTCGAGGCCAAGGCCAAGAAGGAGGTTGTTGTCAGCGGTGGCGCCTACTGCAGCCCGAACATCTTGAACCGTTCCGGCATTGGTGCCAAGGAGGAGCTAGAGAAGCACGGCATCCCCACCGTCGTGGACCTGCCAGGCGTTGGAAAGAACTTGATGGACCACCTGGTACGTATAAGAGGCAGTCTTCATGTCCCATGTTTGATGGCTGGGGCGAAATGCGGCTCTGACCTGCGTGTCCCAGATCGTCTTCATATTTTACGAGACGGAAAAACCCGGCCTGACCAACGACCACCTGGTCTACCATGGCGACGCCTTCAACAAGACCTACCAGCTCTGGAAGGACGAGAAGAAGGGCTTCCTGTCCACCTTCCCCTTCGGCGTCTTCGCCTTCGCGCGCCTCGACTCCCGCCTCGCCGACTCGCAGCTGTGGAATTCTGCGCCGCGCCGCGCCGGCCGCGACCCGATGGGCCTGACGCCGTCGCAGCCCAACATCGAGTTCTTCACCACGGAGTGCTACGGCGGGCCGAAGCAGTTCGACAAGTTCCCGACGGACGGCAAGTTCGCCTTCAGCATCATCGCCGAGCTGTTCCGCCCGCGGTCGCGCGGCACGGTGGCGCTGAGGAGCGCGGATCCCATGGCTGTGCCGGTTGTTGACTGCGGGTACTTGACTGACCCGCTCGACGTCGAGGTGTTGGCGGAGGCGTGCCGCTTTGGCAATGAGATTGTCATGGAGGGGGCCGGCACCAGGGACATTGTCAAGGGCTCGTGGCCGCCGGAGGAGTCGCACCAAAAGTTTGCGACGAGAGAGGACTGGATCCCGTACGTCAAGGATAACGCAACAACCTGTAAGTGTCTGGCCCTGACGTTGCTCGTCCAATGGAAGCATTGGCGTCGTTTGTCGTGATAGTTGCTGATCCTGAACCAACAGGCTACCACGCCTCGGGCACCTGCGCCATGGGCAAGGCATCCGACCCCAAGGCCGTCGTCGACGAGCACCTGCGCGTCAAGGGCGTCAAGGGGCTCCGTGTCGCCGACTGCAGCATCATGCCTATCTTGCACGGCGGCCACACGCAGATGCCGGCGTATGGCATTGGCGAGAAGGCCGCCGACATGATCAAGGCGTCGTGGGGCCTAAAAGCTCGGTCGTAGGCGAAGTTCGTGTCGGCAAGGAGCAGGGGTCGGCGGAGGCCTGGGCATGCCTGGGCATGCGAGGAATAGGACAGTAGTCGTTGTCTTGAGCCAAGGCGAAGCTTCAAATGGATGTCCTGCCGCGACAGCCTCGATGTGGCGAGGCCAATGGCCTCTGGGGACAGAGTTGGCGGTGCCATGTCCTGGAGGATTAGTCAGTTAGCATCAGTAAATCGTCTCGTCCAAGAAAACACCTGCTGTTGAACGTGTCATGTACTACGACGTAGGAGGAGCTTAGGTATTATTCCCGGCCGTCATCGAGTCTGCTTGCAAACATCCAATCAGCTGCTGGCGTATCGTCAGCGGAGCCCAGGGCCTCGAACCACTGTAGATCGCGTTTTAATGCGCGGGGACAGCTCCACTGAGCCGCGTGGGCCAGCGCGTCGTTCGCGACGTGACAGGACGCTCCAGCCACTCAGTTTAGTGCAACTTTCGCGCCTCACCTGTCCATCTTCTTCCCGCATCCAACCCTCCGACTCTCAGCCTGTCTCGGGATCAATACACACGCATCATCATCGCCAGCATCGAATTGCCATCATCTTTTCCTTTTGGACGCCGTCTACGCCTCAATTGGCAGCGAGACCACCGGACCAAACGACCACCTCCTGCATCACCATCTCGGGCGCCATGATGCTCAAGCGCAAGCGCTCTGTTTCTGAGCTCGGCTCCTCACCGTCGCCGTCCTCTTCTTCTGCCTCGCCGCCCACTGGCAACTTCAACTTCACGATGGACGTCTCTCCGCGCGTCTTCCACGACGCGCCGGCCCAGCACCTCAACAGTCGCACCCTCAAGCGCTTCCGCGACAGCAGGCCGTCAGACGACGAGGTCCATCGTAAGTTCTACGAGTGGCGCGCCCACCACCGCGAGAGCACAAACTCATGCGTGCCCGCAGAGCGCACCCTGAGCCTGCTGTACTCTGCCCAGCAGCAGCAGCAACAGCCTCACGCCTCGCCCGTGCAGCAGCTGCCGACGTCGCCATTCCCTTCGCTGCCGCAGGCGACAGCAACCGCCGCGAACCAGCAGTCCCTGCACCGCTTCTGGAACATAAACTCCGCGCCCAGCTTAGCGAGTTCCACACCCGGCGCTGAACAACCGATGGTGGTGGCACCAACAAGCTGTGAGGACTGCGGCGCGAGTCTTGGAGGTGGCAATGGCGACGAGATGGAGCTCGACGGCGGCTCAGGCCTTGGCAACACAGCCTGCGGCGCGTGCGGCAAGCACGTCTGCTTTAGCTGCTCCGTCAGCAACCTTGGCGAGGAGAAGCGGTGCCTGCAGTGCGCGGGCCGGAGAGTCTGGGTTGGCGGCATCGGCTGGACCAATGCTGGCGTCTCTGTCTGCTAGGTGTCCCGGGCGATGGGGACTTTTGCGTGTCGTGGTTGGCATTTGGCGTTTGGCATAGGCGTTTGGCATAGGCGTTTTGGGCACATGGCATTGGCGACGGGATACCTAAGGATACCAAGTTTCAGATGCAGTTCGCATCGCCGTTGTATACGCAACGCTGTTGTATAATACATGCCTCTAGAGATACCAGAGTAGATTGTAGCGTCTGGATCAGGCAATTTACTGCTGCGCGATCGCAGCTTTCTCACCGTTTGCAAGCTCAAACCTCTTCCTAWACCATGCTTCGTATCGGTGGTACCAGTGGACTGGGTCTGCAAATTACCGCTTCTTTCACATATTGAGAGATTATAAGAACTAATACGGAGGCTCCCAATGAAGAGCGAAGCATCCAGGACCTCGAACGCACTAACCGCGGCGTCGAGTGGTCGGGCTCTTCGTCGACGTTGACGTCGACGTCGAGCTGCCCTTGGCCTGGACAGGCATCACCTTACGCTTGCCCTTGGCCTTTTCCGACGGCGCGTTCCAGTAGTAGATCATCTGCAGCGCGAGGATGGCGTTGAGAGCGAAGCCGGAGATGAAGCCGTACAGGATCAGCTTGTCGTCAACCTCCTGGAGGGTGGTGAAGATGCGTGTCAGCGAGCCGGCAAGATAGTTGAACACCTAAACTGTTAGTCAGTTTCTCCCAAAGATACGCATCATTCTGGAGAAATCATACAGCAAAAGCGCTGAGCTGGCCGGTCCCGCCCTGTTGCCAGATAGCCAGGATCTGCGGCAGCTTGCTAGCGACACCGAGGACTCCCGCACCCGCTTGCAGGTAGCTCAGCATCTTCATATCCAACAGGCTCTCTGCGAACAGGAGCGCGATGCTCCCCGCCAGCGCCGCGACCAGCACAGCGGCCATGCCCGCGCGGCCGCTGTAGTTGAGGACGAGGACCGAGATGACGACGTTCTGGCCGAGGATTAAGGCCGTCTCGCCAAAGGTGCTGAAGGGGAAGCCGTTGCGGACATTGTAGGCGAGGGTTATGAGGTACGCGGCCGTCTCGAGGAGGTAGGAGAGGAAGGAGACGCCTTCGGCGGACTGGGAGCGGGCTAGCTTGAGGATCTGGGGCACCTTGACGACCGACGAGGCGGCGACGATGCCGATGCCGAGGCCCTTGCTCACGGCGAGCTTGAGGCACTCAACGTTCTCGAGGTCGACGTCGAGGAGCAGCGTCTTGTAGCAGGACGCGCCTATGATGGAGATGCCGAGGTCGCGGATCGGGGCGGGGAGGTTGTGCGTGATGGGCTGGACGGCGGAGCGGAGTGCGTCCATGGCTGCGGGTGGTAACGGAGCTGTCGTGGCTATACGTAGGGGGGACTGGGCGGTATCGCGTGTTTGCGGTGTTTGCGATCCGTCGTGGCCAGCTGTGCGTGTAAGGAGTGAATGATACAGAGCTCCGGGGAGTTGTCGAGCGTCGATTGCTTGTTGGCGGGTGGTGATGAAAGCGGCCCGTAAATTCCAGGTATGGCGAAGTGCGACGTGGTGTTTTGCGCCTCGGCGGCGGCTTGGTAGCCTGTCTACCCTAGACCCCGAGTGACAGCTACCTACCTATCTCATTTGGCGCCAGGTCTGGAGTACCAAGTAATACGAAGTACGTCGTAATGCGCCACAGATCTCGTCCTCCGCATCCGTAGTCCGTACGGACTAGTCCGTCTTACTCCGTACTTCGATCTGCACAGCCCCGCCACAAGCTGAAGACATTCTCGACAAACAGCATCCCGGCTTGGCTCGCACACAGAGCGTCATCTGCGCTCCTGCAAAGCCCAGTAGTGCCAGAATCTCACGATGGTGCGGCGACCGCACGTTGGTCTAAATAACCGCTCAAAACCGTGCTCTCCAGGCTGAGGCAGCACGGGCAGCGCGCCGATGAGCCACCTGGGCTTTCCTGACATGCATGGGCTCACCGACATGGATGCACGTGTCAGCCCACGAGGGGTCCTCCAGAGTCGGCCTTGAAACCTGGGTCATTGGATCAGCCCAGTCTACCAGCCAGCCACAGCCAGCAGCCAGCCTAGCCATTCACAACCGATGCATACTTCGTACCCGTCCCCAACAGGCCAAGACACATGGGGATCTGGCACCAGCTCCATGGCATGCCTCTAGGCAAGACATCACCTCACCCCACACCAACGCCCGTCGCTTGTGCACGCCAGGCAGGCCAGGCCAGGMCTCAGACCTCATCCTCGAGCCTCCCTCGTCCTGTTATGTACCGCTGCCCTCGCCGTCACCGCTGATTCGACCTAGATGCTCAGTTGTGCTTCTGCCTCGCATCGCCCTCCCGCAGCTCCGTCACGCCCGTCTTTGCCTGGATGTGAGCAGCTTCACCGCGACTCCGGCAGCTCGCGGACGACATGTCGACGCCCAACGCGGATGCGACGCCCGGCTCGGCTGTTCACTATGCGTACATGTTTGAGAAGGACAATGCCCCGACCAAGCAGCTCGATGCGCTGCTCAGGGCCATTGCCCGGCACATTGTAGGTAACCCCTGGAATCCTCTCGGCAACCCCGTTGAGAGTCAAGGCTGACATCACGGCATTCAGATCCTGGAGCTCGGCGACAAGAAAGACTCACACTTGACACCCGCCAAGTTGGCCGCCTTCTACAAAGCCGTCGGTGGCGACTATGACTGTAGGTGATACCGTGGAATACGCCCGCTCAGCTCATCATGTGCTAATTCCTTTTTGCGCATATAGCTCTCTTCGTCGATATGCCTCACTCGTCCATCTCCTACAGCTGGCAGGTCACCGGCTGCCAGCACTCACTCCAGCCCACCCACAACGACTTTGAGACGCCCTCGATCCCCGCCTTGACGTTTCGAGGCTTCTCGCGGTGGGAGTCGCTCGAGATATTACTCGGCCCCGAGGAGCATGTCCCGTTCATGCAATATGCAGTCAAGAACTGGGCTTTGAAGCATCCCGAGACGGGCGAGGAATTTCCGTGCGACCTGCCCGCCGATGTCTTCCCCGCTCAGGCAGACATGGAGGTCGACCGCTGGCACAAGTCCTGCGCCGACAAGTTGAAGAGCGACGCCGCTTCTTCTGCGGAGGATGGCCCCGTGCCGAAGCCATCACCTGCGGCAGATCAACCCGACCTTCCCAAGTTTGCCTACGTTCGAGGAAACCCGTTCCGACCCGCGTCGCCTCGACCGAGAGCACCCGACACCGATTACTCTGGACGGCCGCCCATGGCGTATGCTCACATACCGGCAAGGCACGCAAGCCAGCGTCGCCCAGACCCTCGGGAGGATCTTGCCGAAGATCAAACGAGACGAAAAAGCTTCTCGGATTACGCCTCACCGCCGCCAAACGCGGAACCACACTACCACGGCCATTCGTCTACTTACCTTGATCCTGGCATGAAGAGACCCCCACCCCAGCCTCGACGACATAGCCACCCGAGACATTATTCTTCCGGCTCATCTGACGAGGAGCCCGCACCAGGACCAGCCAACCGCAAGGTGAAGCGCAGACGCCATCCGGTTTCTCCTCCGCCTCCCCCGTCTATTCGCAGATTCGTGCCCCCGACTGCGCCTCAGCCGCCGCCCGCCGCGACAAACGTACCGCCTTCGTTTCGTTCGCATCGTTCGGACATGCGCTCGGATGATTCCAAGAGGCGGAGCATGCAAAGCCCCCTGGGTTCTTTGCGCAACAAGCTGAGCGAGACCGTGTCCAGTATCCTGCCTAACGGATTAACGTCCGACCGACCACGGGCTGGCTCACGACAAAACTCTTCCAACGGGCCCATCCGCTCACGGAAAAGCCGTGACCAGTTTCAGCCGTCACGCCTGAGCCGTAGCTACTCTGATCTGGACTCGGACAATTCGTCGGATCCCCGACCCACCGAAGAAGACCTCCGGAGGAGACGAAGGATGCGGGATGAGCGGGACCGGAACCGTGACCGCTATCAGAGGGGCCGGGCGCGCGATCCGGACCGAGATTTGGAGGAAGATCGGGACTCCGGCAGCCGGCGGGAGCGTCCGTACCTGCGGCGGCCGGAAACACAACGGCGAACCAGCAGCCACGCCGATATCGATCGGCAGCGAGACCAACCAGCATGGGAGCCGCGGGACAGGGATCGACCGAGGGATGACAGGAGGAAGTGGGAAAGGCGGTCCCCGGATGAAGCCTCGGCAACCTCCGCTACTGGAGCGGCAGGACGACGATACCCGGAACCAGCTTACAGCTGAGGATAAATGGCGGGGGCAGGCCCTAGAACGTGGTTAGGACGGCCATGTGCCGCCTAGGGAGCATGGTGTCCCAGCATTGCGGGACTTGCCCGTGAACGAACGTGGCGCTACTTGACGATGTTACGGATATGGCATATTGAGGCATGGACGGATGGTTTCTTCGCTCTGAATCATATGGTAGACTTTGCGACTCGAGCTTACTGCGAGCATACTGCTCTTCTGGATGAATGAATGACTTTTTGTGCGATTACGGAGCCGCTGGGCGGGAGATGTAAATGCGATTGATTCTTGGAATAGGCAAGCCATGGAGAACCCTAGAGGCTGTAGGTATCTTAACGTGTTGCATAGTACTTCGTACGAATACGCAGAAGAGACGATCATGCCAGGACTCCTTACCAACGTCGCACAAGAGGCAGGAAGAGGGCCGCAATGTCTCATTCGTCTGTCCACTCACGACCCGCCCCGTCGTCTCGGGAAGACCCTCCGCAGGGGTGCGGAACCGCGGAGCTTTCAGCTTGGTGATGCCAATGGTACGTACTCCGTGCTGGAGGCGGACCGCGCCCGGGCGGGCCATTGTTGTGCGGCCTGTTAGCGGATTGCGGCTATGTGATGCAGGTGATTGGCTGTGGTGTTTGCTATTTACCTACGGAGTACTGTTTGCTCATGCATGGCCCTGGCTGGGCCAACGACGACGCGGCATGGTTGTTGACCGGCAGAGGCCAAGGAACGGGGTTCAGCTTGGCGTTACGGTATGCACGTTTGGGAGGCGACGGGAAAGGACGCGTTTCCTCACTGTCAAGGCGAGGACTGGGGTGACGTCGTCATGGATGCCTCGATCAGGGCCGCATATTGCGTGCCCTGCGGTTCACTTGTGGGGAAGAGCTGTTTTAGGAAAGGGCTGTGATGGCTGTTGGCGGTGGTGCCATATTCGACATCAACAGTAATTGCCTGCTGCCAGGCTGAGACGAGATCCATGGGGAGAGGTTGCATGGGCTATGACTGTGAATCTGTGATGAGGTGCATCGTGACACCAGCGGGACTGTGCCAGCCCCCATGCTGACCTGTTWCGGCGTGGCACGGAGCGGAGCCCACTGTGTAGCACGGCGTCAGGCGTCTGTTGTCGGCCGTCATCGCCGGCCCGGGAGAAGGTAGAGACGCAGTGATGAGCTGTCGATGGAAATGGTGTAAGTTGGCGCATGCTGTTGAGATTGGATGCACCAGGGGGACCAGCCATTCACTGTCCAGAGGCGTCGGTCCAGGTCCCCACAGCCAGAGGCAGCAGCGGCCCACTATGAGCGCATAGAACGGCAGACGGCACACGGTCAGCGACCATGTTCCAGGGCCCATCATCCAGCCCACGCACTGAAGCCGTGCTGGACTGGGCGCCTCCATCTCCCCAATGCCACGAGCGGATCCATCTGTCCACCATCCGCCAGCCTCCATCCCTCTCTGCCCTTCCGTTCCTTCCAAGTCGTCCTCCTCTTCTCCCGCCCGCTGCTCACTGCTCACTGCTCACTGCTCACTGCTCACTGCTCGCTGCTCACCGCTCACCGCTCACTGCTCACTGCTCACGCCGCGCAACGCAAAAGACCACATCGCCAGGCGCCCCAGGATTGGGACCCGACCCGCCATTACCGCCGATACCAGCCGAGAACTCGGGCTGACTGTCCCGTCCCGTCTGTCCTGTCCGCACTGCCTTCGTTCCCTCCGCCTCTCTTCGATTCTCCAACAATCGCCTCGCGGTGCACCGGGCGACAGCGCCAGACGGGACTCCATCGACTATTGTCTGCTCGCCTCGCTTCCACTGTTTCGAGCTTCCCTGCCCCGGCCTAACAACTCCGCCAGCATCACCGTCTCGAGGCTGCCTCCAGGCACGCGCCAAACCCCCTCACCCCCGATTCCAACCTGGCGACACCGCCGTCTCAGAACACGACCGCCCAACAACACCGCCGCTATGAAGGGACGCCCCGTCGAGGAGCTCGTGTACGAGTGCATGTTCCCCAAGGCCAAGCCCACCGACCCCSAGAACTTCAACGCCCTCCTCCAACGCAGCCTCGTCCCTGAGGTCCGCCAAGAGACGCACGCCTTCTACGGCCACCTCGAGACCCAGGAGGCCAAGTACCCCGGCCTCGACTACAACCACGATACCCACCGCATCCGCCTTAGCCGCTGGCCCTGGCACCGCCGCCTCTTCCGCGCCTTCAATACCCTCGGCCTCACCCACGCTGAGATTGCCGGCCTGACTAAGTGGGAGGGAACCAGGTGGGCCAAGGAGAAGTTTGAGAAGGAGCAGGGCATTACCATCAAGGACACCACCGCCGACAGCATCTCCGACTGGGTCGAGCCGACGGAGCCGCGCCGCGCGCTGCCGAGGAACATGCAGACCAGGGCGGCGTCCATCCGTAGCCTCGGCGTGCTGGATGACGACGACGACGACGACGACGACGAAGACGGCGACGAGGAGAGCGACGAGGAGCTCGAGAGTGTTGGTGTCGAGCTCAACGAGCGGCTCCGCGCTCAGGCAGCGAGACGCGAGGCGGGCGAGACGTCAGCCGTCCTGGACGAGGAGTGGGAGCAGTGGCTCAAGTACGCCATTGAAACGGGCGAATTGACCATCGTCACGGAGCAAATGACGGAGCAAATGTTCCGCGGGGCGAGCTCCAGCACGTCCATTATCCCCGCGGCCCTCATCCCGCCGAGCATGCTCAGTGCCGCCCGCGCTGGACAGTGGACCGAGATTCCCGAGTTTCTCCAGCCCATGCTACGCCGTACCCTCGAAGCCGAAGACCCCGACCGCGGCCAAGCAGCCCGGCCGTCGACGCAGTCGAGCTCTTCACGGAGGCAGGTCATAAACGACCCGACTCGTATGCGTGTGCCCTGGCCGAGGCGGACGTACTCGGATCTCCGTCTGCCCGTAGGAGAAGCAGGAGCCGCTCAGCGTACGGCCGAGGCCCCCGGCGCCTAAATGTGCCGACTGAATCTGCGTCTCTCTATCACGTCCTTCAGCTCAACGATATTCATGACCGCCATTTGATTTCCTGATGACGCATCGTTTTCTTCACTAGTGTCCGTCCGGGTTCTGGTCTCGGCACGCATCGAACTGCATACTACACTATAGACCATATGTCTTTTTCCACCCGCCATTTGTCTGCCACCGCCTCTACGGTGGCAGCACTCGGCACCCCCCAAAAGAGAGCATCGATTCACACGCATTTTTCTTTTTGGTTCACAGCCACGACTCCGGAGGATCTGGGCGGCGTTGAGCAGGCGTTCTTATTCTCTGTTTGTTTCCCCCCCCCCGTTATATGTACGTGCGTTGGACAGCTAGAGCAGAAGGCTCCCTCAACTCTGTTTGTGCCGCGGAGGCGACGACGTGTTGAGCATGGCTCTGCCTCTGTGGGATCAAGCCTGGTGGGAGTTTAGTAGAGTGGCACAGAGTGCGGTAGAGGGATTTCGGCCTGTCGGGTTAATATATTCGGGTAGTTGAGACTCTTGATAGAAAATGCATGCCAGCTGTTCTACTTTACTCGCCATTCACTATAACTGAGATGTGTGCACTGTAATTCATTTTATTGCCGGAGAACCAGTTTATGCTGGGGCAGCATATCAGTACCCCTTATTTGGCAATGCCATCGTCTTAACAAGGGTGGTTTTACAAAGGTCCAGTCCCTCCCCAAACCCCTATTCCAAATCAGACCACCCGCCATAACGGTTAAACGTCTCAAAGGACACTAAAAGCCCAAACGCCTCGCTATCCATCCAGGTGCCTCTCTCCTCATCAAAGCACCCGTCCTCATACAAAAGCAGAATGCAAGATGCACGCCAGAAACAACGGCACCCCAAGCGCACGGCATCACTTCGTCATCCGCCGGGTCACCATTGTAAACTCCGGGGGGGCTCTGCGTCTCGACGTCGGTGCAAAGCCCTACTTCTCCGGCTCGAGGTGCGACCACTCGGGGACGGCCTTGATCTGCTGCCACATGAACTTCTCGAGCTTATTGGCCGATTTGGTGTAGGGCGTGTTCTCGCTGTTGTACTTGCGGCAGTTTTCGAAGATGAGCCGGGAGTCCTTGACAAAGTCCTCGGGTGTGGCGTACTGGTCAGCCTCGAGCTTGTTCTCCATGGTGCTGAGGTCCATGGGCTCCTTGATGACCTCGTAGTAGTCGGCCACGTCATCGCGGTTGACGGGCACGAGGAACGGCCACGCCGAGTTGTGGTTCTGCAGGTCGTTGAGGAGGTGCAGGAGTTGGTTGTAGTTGGGGCCGTGGCGAGGCTGGCGTGCGAGCTCGTCCATGTCGGGGGACCAGCCGGAGGCGCGGATCGCGGGGATATCGAGGGGGTTGATGGCTTTGACGCCGTTCTTCCACTCCTTTGGTGGCGCATGGACGTTGTGCGACTTGGAGTAGGCGCGAATCTTAGCTTGGACGCACTCCTTTTGCTTGAGCAGCATGCGTCCCATCTCGAGGTAGCGGATTCGGGGCAGCATCGAGCACTGCATGATGGTGCCTCCCTCGTAGTCCTTTATGTACCCCATCCACACCTTCCGGTCCAGGGTGATTTCCTTGGTGAACCCTTGCTTCTTGAAGTAGCCGATGGCGTAGTTGTCTGCGTAGGTCAAGAAGTGCATCACATCGCTGCTAGCCTTGACATAATCCTTGAGATGCGACATCATGTGGGCGCCGTAGCCCTTAACCTGCTGGTCAGAGCTTATGGCGCAGAAGACAATCTCGGCAAAGCGGCGGCCCTTGAAGGGACGGTAGGTGATGCCGCCGACGACCTCGAGCGGCTTCTTGACGATGGCGATGGACAGGTGGGTGCGGTCGTAGACGAGTCGCGCAATGTAGTCCTTGGGCATCTTGGGGAGCTGCTTCTGGAAGATGCACTTGAGGCCGGTGAGGATGATGAGAGATTCGCGTTCATTGTCATTGTTGACAACGCGGAACTCGATCTCGCCGTTGCGCTCTTCGATGACTGCGGGCTGAAGCTCGATTAGCAAAGGGGACGCTGAGCACCGGCTTCACAACCATACCTTATCAGGGAACGGAATAGGCTTCATGGCCAGCTTCTCCTCGTCCTGCGGTTCGGCCGAGTCATCGTACTTGATGCGCTTCGACGCCAACGGAGAGGAGGGGTCCTGCGATGCCTTGCGCTTCGCGCCTGCGGGAGCGGTTAGTTGGGCATCAAGTACCAAGCCGCGGCGAGACGGGCTTGGCGTACTCTCTTCCTTGACTTCTGCCATGTTGGCCGCTGCGCAGGGCTGCGTGAAGCAGGGACAAAGAGCAGTGTCGCCGCTGGAAGGTCGGCAGTACCGCGCCATCACAAGTGGAATTTCAGTGGTTTAGATGTCATGCATGGCCCGTGCGCTGCTTACGTTTTTTAACTGCTGCCAGGGGAATGATGCGCTAAGCCCCATTGGTGGATGCCACGATGTCTCGACCGCAACCTCTGCTTGCGAAACTCCAGCTCTGTGTCAACCTCATCATCATCCGCGCCAGCTCGACGTATCCCCCCAATTGGTTCGCCACAAAGCGTGCAGACAGAAAAGATTTGATACATCACAGACGTCTCGGAACGGTCCGCACTGCGAAACGTGGCACATGGATTCCTCGCTGCATGAGGTCTGGCAAGCTGCTGCGGGCAGTCCGTTCCTCCCTCTCGTCGGCAAAGGAACCCAATTCCCGGTCGGATTTGTTCTCCTCTTGATAGGGCTCGTGGCTACGTGTGTCTTTGCGCTGAGTATGCTCCCTCGGGCTGTTTGCTTCTTCATGGGACGCAACTCTGACCTCGCACAGACCGATCGCTCGTCAACCTCGCAGTCATTGGATTTCCGGTATCGGTAGCTGTTGCGTACGTGCCCCCCGGTGTCGGTGTCGAAACGCCCTCGTAAATGGAAGCTAACCTGCCCAGATTCGGAACCGTATACATGTTCTGTGCGGTCGGAGTCTACGTCTGAGATACCCAATCCCTGCTGAATCGGTTCGGTCGGGTCACTGTACATTAGTTGGAGAACGAAAGAAGAGACGCCGCTGAGCGACTGTTACGTGCTTTCTAGTTTTTTTTTGTCGTTTCTTGCATTCGTGCCGCCAGAGCCAGGCACAGGTATTGCGCACGCCTCCTTGATATGGCGCCTGAAACGCCTCCCATTTTCCGGGCAGTGGCTACGTCTACGCGGCCGCTGTACCAGCTCCTTCGTTGCATCAACCTTGCGCCGAGAGTCCACGTCCAGATCACCGAGGAGGGTATTCGCTTCGCGGCCGACCACGCGCGGGTCATGCAAGGTACGAGATGCATGTTCTCGAGGCCATCAGATCCAATGCTGACTTGTGAACCAGGAGTTGCCTTCCTTGACAAGGCTCTCTTTTCACCGTACGCCGTTAATCTTCCACCGTCTGAAGATGGCGAGCCTGCCGAATTGCCGAACTTTCAAATACCTCTGGCATCGTGTCTCGAAGTACTTCAAATCTTTGGGGCTGTCGACGTTGCCACTCGGGCACAAAAGGCCGACCAGGACCCTTATCGAAGCAACCTGCGAAACTACCGGCCTGATGCCTTTAGTAACCAGACGTTGGGTATCTCAGGGACCTGCACGCTGCTCTATGCTGAGGAAGGAGACCCGTTCAAAGTCACCATCGAAGAGTCTGGGGTTAAAACCACGGCTGGATTGACGACGTATCTACCCGAGATTCCAGAGGACATTCCATTTGACCGCAACGACGTCTCATTCAAAATTATCATGCAGTCGCGCACTCTGCTGGACTCCCTCGCTGAGATTTCTCCAACATCGCCAGAAAAGCTGACCATAACGGCCATGAAGACGTCACCTTACCTTTCTCTGGCAGGCACCAGCGACCTAGGTAGCTCTGGAGTGGACTTTGCACGGGGTAGGGACCTGCTGGAGACATTTACCATTGCGGATCGGTGGTCGCAGACGTACAAGTTTGACTTTGTCAAGAGCTCGAGCGAGGCGATGCGCATCGCGAGCAAGGTCAGTCTGAGAGGCGATGGACAAGGGGTGCTTAGTCTGCAGTTTATGGTGGACATGGATGGCGGCAAGAGGAGCTTTTTGGACTTTCGGTTTGTCCCGTTTATGATGCACGAGGATGACGAGGGTGTTGAGGAGGAAGAAGAGGAGTGATGAGTGCTGTCTCGCGGGACTGGGGCGTCTACAGAGTCTGTCTTGCCACGTCTGGTTGCTCATGATGGCTAGTGTTCTAGTCTATAGTTCGAGTTCTCAATGAAAAGCCAATCCAAGTCCTTAAGATCAGCACGGGGTCTGCCTGCACACCATGAGCGCTCCGGCCGACGATGGTTCTGTGCAGTTCCTGTCGCCGCCAACGAGTCCAGTAATAGCCACCTCCGGTTATCCACAGCTGCTGGCCTGCCAGTCTCTCGTTCGCGCGTGCTCCCGCGTTCAAGAATGGCCCCTCCCAATCTAGGGATCACTTTGCCAAGGATCCTCGCAGCATGGTGTGGCTATCTGAGACTTTTGGCGCAGGTGGTTCGTCACTGGTGATATGTCTGGAATGAGGGTCGCCGTTGGGCGTGGTCCCAAGGGAGGATCTTGAGGGAGATGATGAGATTTAAAAAGCCTCGTCTTCGGCAACATTGTTGCACGAATCATCGAACCCGAGACTCTCGGGATACCGATTTCGCAAACAATTCCCTCTTCTCGCGCTCTACGTTTCCACCGCTGATCAGTGTAACCGTCGTACTACCACAACGGGAGCTACCTACTCGTACACACAATCGGCAGCGATGGTCCTCTCAAAGGGAATCAGGCTCGATGGCTGCCACGACGAGAAGCGCCGTGTGCACCAAAATTGCTGCGGCCAAATGATCACGTTGCCATGTCGAATGACCCAGTCCATTGCAAACTGGGTCACAATGTGCTGGAGATCAAGAAACGAGCCGGAGGAAGAGGACGAATGCCAGACACTGCTTGACGAATGCCCGATCAGGTATCCGAGACATGCGGCGTCCTCGTTTCTAAAGACCAGCACATCGAGGAAGATGCGCGAAGCGAATCGGATACTGTAAGGAACTGGCTGTGCTGAAACCTGTCCCTTGCGTTTTTGTCGAGCCGGGCTCCATTCGCAATAAACGAACAAAGACAAGAAACGATAAAAACGACCGACAGAACAAACGACGGCGCTACGCTTAGCCGCAAACGACACTCAATGGAATTCAACGCAATGCAACGACATTATGAAGGATATTGGCGGCAAAGCAAGTATGACCGACATGCAGCGCGATGATACTTGGGGGCCGTGACATGGCTTGTCGAACAGGGCCTTGGGCGACTGCATGCATGTAAGGAGGGTGGGATCGTGACCCGGAGAGCCCGAGGTGTAGCTGATTCATGAAGCGGTTGGGCGAGGTTGGTGTTGGAGTTTGGTGTTGTAGCATAGCTGCATCTTACCTAGTCAACAAGTCATCCATTACTCGTATGTGCCGATCACCTTAATCCTGATGAGATATTATACGGAGTACGAGTATTCCAAATGCACAGGCGAGATGCACTAAGGCCACGTTGGGACGGCTCGGGCCCGAGATAAAGTCGCGCGGCCAGTCAGATAGCCGCCGTTGGGGTCCACCGGCTGCGGCTCATCAGTTCATGCAGCGCTGGGGCCAGGGAGAGACCAACACAGATGGACGCATGCGTCTCGGCAATGGCAAGGCACGAACGGCTCTGCAAACGGCCTGCTGAAAGCAAGGGGCTTTTCGTTATTGGAGCGCAGGCGCAGGGCGAAATCCTTTTCCAGGTTCTTGCAAGGAGGGCGGCGAACGGGTGGAAGGGAGCGAAACCGGTCAATCGACGGTGGTGGACTAGAGGGCTGCAGGGCGGACAATGCGGCTGCGAGCGAGCGCGAGTTGCTGGCTGGCTGGTGAGGCGACGATGTCTGAAGAGGAAGAGCCGTTGGGTGCTGGCTTTTGCTCGAGCACAAGCGAACAGGAGGGTCTGGCTGATGTCAGGTGAGGCTCCAGCGGCCATGGTTCAACACTTGCTGTCGACGAGCGTTGCTAGCGCACCCAACCTTGCACCTGGGTAATTCCACATATTGACCTGCCCAGATCTCGATCGCCGAAATGGCCACGTCGAATTCTCCGTCTTGTCAATACAGCGGGCGCTTCGGCCGGCCCCCATCGAGCGGGATGCTTTCGAGCAGCCAAGCGTCTGCCTCGTCCGCTGACTCTCGCGCCGCAGTCGAGGCTGCGGATAGCCACATCCCGCCCGCAATGCTCCATGCCTGGTATTTTATTTTAAGCGACGCTCTCCGACGCTCTCGAGTCTCGAGCTCCTCGTGGCTAACGAGGGGGCCGTTGAGCGGTGTGTGCGACTACAGGTACAGACAACGGATACAGCCTCCACAGAGCCCTAGCGTCGAGGCCATCGCCGGGCATCGTGGCTTGCTGCGGGTTTGTATTGTTGCTGCCAGGCAGCAGCCAGCGAGCCATGGGCGTTGAATGGGGAATAACCGTGCGATCAGTGGCCATCCTCTGCCATCCTCTGCCATTCTCTGCCATCCTCTGCCACCAACGGCAACGTTGGTTTCGTCCCATGACTCCCATCATCCACTTCATCACTTGACTTGGTGCCTCGGCATGCACCATGTTCCACTTCGCCATCAGGGATCTGGCACGCCGCGGCAAGGTCGCTTCGCAACAGAATAGGCGGCTGCCCGTGTCTCACCTTGTATTTCCTCAACTGTGCTACCTGTTATGGACGGAACCTGACAAGTCGCCCCGTCGCATCCGCCATCGAGCCAACAAAGAATCTCTTGCGAGCAATCGCGCAATGACGTCCGCCTGCCGCCTGCCTCTGCCTGGGTCAGGATGGGGCCTTTGCTGCATTTCGGCACTGAATCGTCAAGAGGCCCGACGACTGCCGACGACGGCGCAGGTCAACATAGGACAACGGTGCGGTCCTCCGGCTGCGCTCAGGCTGTCTCCGTGCTCCCGCCAGCGTCGTCGTGGGAGCCAAGCCCAAGCTGCATCCCAGCATCCCAGCATCCATCCGTGGGAAGCATTGGATAATAGCCCCGGATGGATGCCAGCTGCATGGGCACCCCGACGGCTTCGTCAGACCACGACGAGCAGCAGAAAGCTACAGCCTGGGGGGCTTTCAGGTGGCTGACGTGGGTGGCATCTGCCGACCCCTGCACCACAACGCCACCCGGTTCTGACATCGCATCCATGGGTTAGCACCGGCTGCATTGGTCACCGCCCTGCTCTTGCGCCCACCAGAATAGCAATCAATGGATGGGCCATGCTGGGGCCAGAATCGCATGAAGCTCCAATTCCGAGCCTCTCCCATCAGCGTGGGGTGCAGCATCCCGAGCGGCACTGCCGCTTGTGCCAACATCTTATGCACCCTTCGGTGCTGGTTGGGGCCAAGCTCAACATGCTCATGCTCATACTGCTGCGAGTACTTCGCACATAACGATGCGTGCGGATACTTTGGCGACGTTGGGAGCACAGTCCAGCCTTTCCCCAGTCCTCGGGAACAGGCCGGCTTCTTTATTTGTCTCACCGGGGCCTTGGGGGCGACAGTACTCTCGGCCAAGTGGATATGAGTCGTTGCATCCCCATGCCACACATCTTCGCAGCCGTCCCTCACCTCCTGTCGAGCTGAACCGCCTCGTTATGCTCTGCCTGCCTCGGTGTGACGGGCGTTTGTCGAGCACTCGGCGTGGCCTCGTCGCATGTCAGCACGCTTCCTTTGTTGGCCTTGCTTGCTTATAAGACCCGGCCGCATCCTTCGGACCCAAGCCCGTCTGCTCGATCCCGGTTCGGGAATCGGAAACCATCACCATGCACGGCCTGAATTTCGGGCGCAGTATGACGCAGGCTCCATACCACCGCCCATCCAAGTCGGCGGACCAGGTTCAACATATAAAGCAACTGGCCCCACAAGACGACACGTATTTCAGCAGGAGCGCCTCCAGCAAGTCGTTAAAGTCGCTATCATGGCTTCCCGCCATGAGGCGGAAAGCCTCCAAGGCCCCCGTGATGGTCCGGAGCGGAAACGACCTTCACCGGATCGTGACCCCACTGCCTCCCGTCCCGGCCGCCCTCAGCAGTTCCGCCTCCAGCTTGCGGTGCAGCGCCGAGAGCCGCGTGTACAATGTTTCTGGTAAAATACTGGCCAACGACGATTCCTCTGATGCCATTTCTTTGGGCGAGTCCCCAGTCCCACGCGCGACGTCTCCCCCACCAAAGCGACTTATACAATCCGCTATGGGCTTCTACGAGTGCTCTGCCGACACCAAAGATGACGAGGCGTTGCTGAGACCTTCCTCTGCCTTTTCCCATTCGGACTTGGTCACGATGTCTGACCAACAACACAACAACAACTCCACAGCAGCGACCCAACAAGAGGAGGAATGGTCCGCAAACGTCCGACAGCTAATTGAGGAAACGGAGCACGCCTTCGAGGCTGTTGGCAACACCCTCAGCGAATTGCAGCTCGCCTCTTGGCTGCTTGAAACTCCTGGACCGGCTGAACCATCACCCATTGTTTCGACATATCCCAGCACGATGCCGCTTTCGTCTGTATCTCCCAGCCACGAGAGTCAGACGGCGGGGTTATCTCGCACAACGCCGCCTCAAAAGATATCAGTCCCCCAACCCCCGCGACGACAGAAGAGACAGCTCAAACTCGAACTCGTCACACCCAGCAAGCTGCCAGCTAAAACGACCCGTTGGACGTTTTCGGCGAGCCTTAGCAACACCTTCTTGGGCCAACGCTTCAAGCGTATTGTGGCAGATGAAATGCTTACCCCCGCCCGCATGGAGGAACTGAAAAAGGGACGAGAGAAGGTCCAAGCAGATGCGAGGCTGTTGCTAGATAGTCGGCCCTCGAACGAGTCGTTTCAAAGCATGAGCAGCGATAAGCCGGACACACCTGTCGAACCGTTCCATCTGGAAAGCCTCGTATTGCGCATTGATGCATCGGCTGAAAGGAGTTTGCCACCTCTTGTCGAGGACAAAGACATGCTTTCGACCGCTCCCTTGGATCAAGACGTTGTGCACTGCGACTTTTCGCTGCAAAGCAGCGTGTCAAAGGATGACGCGGAGAAAGAGGCAGAAGAGACTGAAGACTCGATGACGATTGATACGTTTGCTTTCCCTACTCCTCCCCCGAGAAATCCTACACGGATCGCACCAAAAGTAAGCGTGGGTCTATTACCCACGATACCTGAAGCCTTTGCCATGGCATCCGACGACACGCAACCACAGCTGTCGACAAGTCGACGGAGCCAAGATGGCAACCGAGATTCCTCTGAGAATGACGAGCTCGTCTATCTCAACGGCACAATCTTGTCATCGGCCAACCGGTCGTTTAGACACGGCCCCATCGCTTGTCAGAAACCGGAGGCGGGCAAGGATGACGCGGACGCGGAGGAGGTTGACGAGACGGTAGACTGGACGGCGTTCCAGATGGCGATACTAGGAGGAGCTGGTGACTTGGTGTCTGGAATGTACGAGGACGACCAGAATGAGATGGCCGACGAGATGGCCGAGTGGTTCGAGACGTTTGGCTTCGAGACGCACGGCCAACTTATATCCGGCGGTATTCCTTCGCCGCGGAACTCGCAGGACTCTTCGGGGACCATAGACTCCTCGTCGCCCTCTTCAATCGACTCGGACAGCGACCTGCCTATCCCCGTCGTCACCGAGAACCCGGATTACTACGAGTACAGCCAGCACAGCATGCACGGCCCCTTTAGCACCATCAAGTTCTTCCGGAGCAGCAGCCTGCGCCGCTGGGCGGCAGACGCTAAACCGAAGCGCTACGCCTTACGGGAGCCTATTGGGGCGCGGCCGAAGCCGCTTGTCGTGGGGGGCGACGCGCCAGAGGACGTGTCGGAGAGTGTCGCGGAGAGGGCGCCGATGGGATGCAATATGGAGCACGACTTGGACGAGTTTTTGCGGTGGGAGAGGGACAACGTCTATTGCGGCGCTATTTAAAGCACTGTACCCGTACGTATACGTTTTGAGATGTTTCGAGATTGGACGGGCCGATCCGGCATGGCATGTGTACATGTTAATGACTGAGCCACGTTCATGGAAACGCTTGGTTCTGATGCCAGATGAGGTACGAACGCGGATAAGTAGCTACAATTTTTTCATTTTATAATTATTATAAATATTAAAGTGAATTCAAGAGTGAAGGGATCTTGCAGTGTCGCTAGTCCGTGAGGCACGTAGGCCGTCTATACCCAAGTCCTGCCTCAAAACTCGGGCACACCATCGAGATCATTCCAATATAAATCATTCCGAAGCCTCTCCTCACTCACATTATTAGCCTTTGCAAAATGCTCCTCCTGCGGCATCCTGACCCGGCGATGCACCTTCCCAGGCGCCCTCCAGCGAAGAAGCCCACCATTTCCCAAGCAACCAGCCCCGCGATGCTATCCTCGTCGGCGATGTAGTTTGACGGTGCGAGGTCGCTGTGCGTGCCCGTATCGAGATTGGTGTCTATCACGGAGCTCGACGGCGTGTAGTTTTCGTGCTTGGTGCCTGACGCGCTGTTTTTTGGCGTTGGTGTGGGGGTTGATACGGCAGTCGTCTGACCGGTGTAAGTGGCAACGGTGGTACGCCGTACGGCATGAGTGAATATCGGGGCGTCGGGTTGTGATATGCGACACGCCGTCGTCCAACGCCCGGTCTATCCAACGGCCAACCCGCACGTTGGACAACTGCCGGTGCGTACTCGAGGTGACCGCATGTTAAAGCGCAGTCGGCCAGGGCTGGTCATGGTGATAGCAGTGCGATACAGTGACGTGCTGGGAACAGCAAGTCCTTTGCACTAGAATCCACGAAACGGGGGGCAACTGGTGGTGCTTCGTACTGTACGTACCCAGCGGGACGTCCCGCCATGCGCGCGTCAAATGCAGCCCCTCCAGGCGTCGCTCAACCTTAATCCGTACTTCAGCCTCAACTTCGTCATCTCCTGCCACGACAACCACCGCCCCCTTGCGCAAACCATCCTCCCGCACCATCCACACAAGCTACGCACCATCCACACAACTCCACAGACCCCCAGCAGCAGGCAAGGAACCGCCCGGTACAAACCAGCAACAAAGCCAGGATGCTCCGCCGTCCGCCCACAACCCTCAGCATCACCCCCGAAGACGTCGCCGCCTACGAAGACCGCCGCGCCGGCGAGGCCCTGCAGGTCGCGCAGCAGGCGCGCGCCACGCAGGCCCAGGAGCCGCAGCCGCAGCAGCCGCCGCAGCCGGCCGGCAGCCCCGGACAGGCGGCGCGGCGCGTGCGCGACGAGCGCATCGGGGTGACGCGGCGGACGGGGCGGTGAGCTGCGATGTCGAGGTGTGATGCGACGAGGGTGGCTGGAGAATAATTCAAGGGACCGTGCTGGACTTGAGGGATCTGGGTAATGGCTGGGCATGTTGGACAATGATGGGTAGATGGCGATGTGGATATACCAACTGACGGATCTTCATAAACACCATGACGACTTCATGCTGCAAAACTACGCATTCACGCGCGGCTGGTGACTGGCAGCCTCTGCCATTCGATACTAGCATATTCGATCGCGTCTGACGGGAGCACTGTTCCCACAGCCAGGACACGCGAGCCAGTAATCCCACCCTTGTATCTTGTATCCCTTCCCGCCCTTGTATCCAGCCATGTCCAATGCAAAAGCCAGGTCCATATTATACAACGCAATCCTTCCCACGCTGTGCTTCACGCGCTCGTTATGCCAGTCAGCAATCCCTCACCCCTTTCTCGCCAGGTACGCCCAAAACAGAACCGTCATCCACGCAACCCTCCACGTCGTCGTCCACAGCTCTCTCCCCAGCGCCCCGAGCGCGTGCCGCCCCCGCCCCGTCTTCCACTTCTTGCCGCCGTCATAGAAGTCGTTGTCGAGCTTGATGCGCGGCCCGCCGCCGCCKCCGCCGTCGTCCTCGCCTGCCCAGCCCCAGCGCCGCGCCTGCTTGCTCTTCTTGGACGACCACCGGGCGCCGCCGTTGGTGGCGGTGGGGGCGCTCCGCAGGCCGGACGTCGCGGCCGCGGAGAGGCGCGAGGGGAGGTGGTGCTSGTGCTGGTGCAGGTGCGCCGAGTAGTCGGGCGGCTCGGCCTTTGACTTGTCTTTGAAGACGGGGAGCACGACGTCGCGCTGCTCCGGTTCTAGGGCAAAGGGTTGAAGGCGGAGGACGGGGACGAGAAAGGCCCGTACGGTGAGGAGGACGAGCGAGAGGATGACGTAGGTGACGTATTTCATGTATGTGTGGAACTGGTTCGGCAGCAGGCAGAGGTGAGTCTGCAGCGTTGCCTCGGGGGCTCCCGGGATTGGCTTCCCGTCCGCACCAACTGGGTTGTAGAGGCTGACCATGACGAAGCCCGGCGTGGGGACTCCCATGGCCATGCTGAAGCTCTTGACCGTAATCTCCCGCACGTTGCCCTTGGAGCTAGAGTGAACGAGATCGCAGTAGTCGTGGTCGTCCCCGGAGAAGACGTGGACGACGTTGCCGACATTCTTGATCAGCTTCACCGAGTCCTCTTCGCTCAGCACGTTCTGGTACTGGTAGCCCGCCGACACGCTTATGGCATTGCGGTGGTCGGGAATCACGGGGCCGGTCTGGCCCTTGGCCGGCTTCGTCGGCGGCCAATGTTCGCGATGCGGGCCGCAGGGCGTTCCCGGATCGCGGTACAACGGAACGTGGGTAAGGAGGATGGTGGGAAAGTCGGGCGCTCCAGAGCCAGCATCCTTTGGCCAGCGGGTCAACTCTGCGTTTTCCACATCCTCGGCCTCGTGTCCAAACGTCAAATCTCTGTCAATGTCGTGCCAGGCACTGAGCTCGCTCTGGACCGCCTTTCTCTTGGTAGCCTGGACCCCGTCCAGGAACTCGTTGACTGGCCCGTAGATGGGTCGCAGGTCGTGGCTGTTCTTGAACGTCGACGTGCCAGCGCTCAGCGAGACAGTGTCCACCGACACAATGGTGTGGTTGCCGACAACGTCGACTCGATTAACATCGCCAAAGAAGGCGCTGAAGCGGTCTCGCACGGGGACCTGGATCTGAGCGCCGAACCCCAGGTCGTGGTTCCCCGGCAAGCTCGCCACCAGCTTCCGCCCCCTCTGCCACGGCCCCGGCGCGTCGCCGCCGGCATTCCAGCTGCTGAAGAAGATGTCGCTGAAGCGCTGGTACTCGCGCACCCAGTAGTCCTCGCCGTACTTGCGGTGCCACGTCCTAACCCACTTCTTCTCCTCGCCGGACCGCCCGCTGCCCCATTTGGGGTCCACGAACTCCCCTTGCCGCGTCTTCCACTCGCGCCCGCCGTCAAACAGGTCGCCGAGGAAGAACAGGCTGTCCGGGTGCAGCTGGCGCTGGAGCGCCGTGTAGCTGCGCCGCATGTAGGAGTCGGTGACGAGCACCGTGAGCGGGTTCAGCGGCCACGGGCGGCCTGGGTACGAGTGCGGATCGATGAGTTGCGGATCGGCGACGAATATCAAGTGGTGAGGCCTCGCCTCTTTGGGCTGGTGATGCCCGAGTCAGCAACGACGACGCACGTATACCTGTCACGCAGAACGTACCCATTTCTCCCAGTTCCGCCACGCGCAGTCCTCGACCTTGCTGTCAAACACCCAGCGCTCTCCCCACAGCAGGACCACCATCCACACGAGCACCACCGCGTGCGGGAAGCTCAGAAGCCGCCGCGGGGCCAGGTTCCTACGCACCTGGTGCATCGCACTTAAGGCCAGCACCGTCGCGAGCTGCCTCCCCGGCCCGCGCGCCCACGTCGCCAGCATCCGCACGCGCCGCCACACGGCGATGTAGAACTCGTCCAGCATGGACACTTCGTGGCGGGCCATCGTCTATGTGTGCGCCGCCATTCCCCCCGACACACGCCGAGGTGTGCGACAAGTGCCGCCAGCTCGCGAGCCTGGCGGGTGGACGAGAGGCGCGTCGATCGAGAGGACGGACAACTAGTAGCCGTCGAAGAGCGAAGAGCGAGTAGACAATGAAACGTAAAATCTGCAGCTGTACGTGCTCAACGAGAAGCACAAATGCTGATGAATGCTGTAGTAAAGAGTAGAACTGGATTGACAGTTGTTGGAAAGGGATGAGGTGGAGGAGGAGGATCTCCATTGAGGCTATGGGCTGTGGTCCAGACCGGCTATTTTGGGTGCAGTGCTGGCAGCGCCCCCCCCTGGGGATGTTATAATAGTGGGGCCCCGGGGCCTTGGCTCGTGCCTGGCTCGTGCCTGGCCCGACCACCTCCCTAATAGTGCCGACTCCCGAGCATCGCGGAACAATGCAGAGGTCCCTTCGTATCCCTCATATTTACTCCAATAACAAAGCTATACAAGTCAAGTTGCTCCCCCTTTTGCCTCCCCGTCCCAAACGCCGTCGTGTGCACATAGCCAACTGAATGCTCTGCTCCATAGACAAAGCAATGCGGTAAATCGTCTCCCTCAGGTCTGGTGTCCCCAAAGCCTCATCGCCTCGGATACTCCTCGTCTTCATCGCTCTGCATATCCTCCTGCTGCCCAACCGGTCTCGCCTTGGCTGGCTTCTTCCGAAGGGTGAACAGCCTCTTAAAGCCGCTCGGCCCCGTTGCCCCTTTTTGCGCCAGTGCGTCTTCCGCAGGGTCATATTCGTACTGCAACCGGGGCACGAGCAGTCGGTAGGGCACCGTGATACCCGTTGGGTCTTTGGCGTTGACCTCGACGTTCAGGGTTATGTCCAGGCCGCCTTCTAGGTCCACCTCGTACTTATTGGCCTTGCGCATCTGCTTCGTCGACAGCCCGGTTGGAGTTCTGTGGAAGGGCCGCATAATTGGAGCATCAGGCTCGTTCGCTGCGACAGGCGGTTGGGTACCAATGGTTTGCGCTCTACGCGGCGGTCTCGCAACAAAGTACGAATCATCGCCTTCCGCGTACTCGTCATGCGCGCCTCCACCACGGAGGCCAGAAGGGCGTGCTGCCGGGGGAGGATGGGCTGGATGACCCACGTACTCGTCCTCGTCACTCTCAGCACCCCATTGACCGTTTATGCCACCATCGTCAGGCCGGCCCTCGTAAACGCGCTGCCCAAACCCGAAGAATCCTCTCTTTCCAGTTTCGCCGCTGCCGAGCGACAATGTCCGGCTAAGTTTTCCAGGTCGCTGAGCATCAGAGTAGGCCTGTCGCGAGAAGCTGCGGAACAGGCCCATGCCGCCAGACACGGGTGGACGAGAGCCTCGAGCCGAGTCTCGGGCTCCATCAAAACGATTCGGCGTGGATTTATTCCTCGTCGAAAATCTCCGAAGGATGCCCCCTCCCCCTTCTCCGCCTAGCGGTGGGCTTGGGCTTCCATCGTGAGCCGACAACGGCGGCGTCGGGGGCGGCGTGCTACCCGGTGACCATTGACGGATGGAGCACCAGTTTCGATGAGGGAGGAGGTGCTTGTTATTCCTCGGCTTTCCGTCGACCCCGTGCTGGAACATGGGAATCATGCTCTCGTCCGTCTGCTTGTCGAAATGATGCACCTTGTTTCGTTTGTTGAGAACATCGGCCATCAGGTCCGACGGCGGCGTGTTGGCCATGGCAGAGGAGATGATATTCGGCATGTACCTCGGGTCCCTGTGCTTCGCCAAGCCGAGTTTCGGGTTCGAGTAGAATTGGCCAACGGCAGCCAGGTGCACGTCACCACTAGTTACGAAAGTCAGCAAACGAGACGACATTGGGGTTCAACCGTCAGCGCGCCTACCTCAACATCGTGATTCTGAGCGACTTGTCAATAGCCAAATCCTGTAAATCTTCAAGAACTATGCTTCGCTCGTGTTTATGGTTCTTGGCAGTCCAGTGGTCGTTGAGGTCGTCTAGCACTTCAATCCCGCCGTCAAAGTTATTGAGGGCTTTGCCGAAGACGCCAGTTCTACCCAGAGCCTTGACGGGGTTCATGAGTCTCGAGGTCAAACTAAAGCTTGTCAGCAAGAATTCCACTGCGTTTGTCAGGCGTCGGCGACTCACATGTTCTCTAGCCAGACCAGTCGGGGGTAGGCGATGGGAATCCCTACTAGCACAAGAAGGTGCTCAACCTGTCCCCGTCTTACCTCGGCATACAGACGGTTCATGATCTTCTCCCATGTTCTGTCCTGAACTACGTCATGCTCCGTCCTTTCCGTGCGACAGTCGACAGCGAGCAATGCAACTTTCCCACCCATAGACACAAACAAGCTCCGGCTCAGCTCGTTGATATAAGGACCAGGTTGGAGACCGAGGATCCAGCTTGGTTCAGAGTTTTCCGTCTCGCTAACCAGGCTTTGGTGCTGGAAGAGCATGTAATACTTGAAAGCCACAGCCCCAAGTCCTCAAAACACGGGCGAGTTCATGTCGTGATGGGGATAAGAGCCGTAGCCATCAAATATGTCATGGTCGTCGTACATGTTAACCATTGGAATCTGCGAGGTGGCCAGTCCAAACAGCCCCTGAGAAAACCACATGCAGTAGCGCTCCAGGTAAAACTCTTCCATTTCGCTCTGCATCTCAGCGGTGAAAGGCGCGTTGTGCTTGTGGAGGGGGTTCCTGATATCGAGCCACTCGTCGAACATCTCACACTCGTTCGCGACGCAGTCGTTGTAAATCTGGTCACCGCCGCCAACCATGACGTGGAATGGCTGCGTCTGATGCGTGTTCAACACATCTCGCCACATAGGGTCCGGTCCACTCAGCTCATCTGGCTTGGCACTTGCGCTGAAGCCGTTGCAGCTGTAGAACATGATGTTCATGGCTTGGTCACGAGCTGGCACCCAGAACCCCATGCAGGGCCCGCGGTTGATGCGGTAGGCGATGCGCTGCTGCTTGTCGCGAAGCTCGACTTCGATATTGAACCGCCAGAATGTGCAGCCACGTTCAGCGTGAAGACGGAAGCCTCTCACGTCCTTGTATTTCTGCGTCTTCTCACCGTCAATGTCAACGGCCTTTCTCCGACGAGCAAAAGACCCTGGGAGGTCCGTCGAGCCATCCGTGGGCTGCACGTCAGGCGGGCTCTTTGTTGTCTCGAAGAGGCCATTGTCGGTTTCGTCTCGAGACAGATCCTTTGCTTCTTCCAGGTGCTCCACTGGTCGTACGTACAGGGTCTCGCCCTTTCGGCCCAGCTTTGGATGGCCAGCAATTGGGTCGACATACTCCGGCGGCAAGTCTCCATCCACATGGTGAGGTGGCGGAGGCAGTAACATGATGTCCTGGACAAAGAGACGAAGGATCGGGGCAATCTCATAAGACGACTCCAAGTCCTTGGTAACGATCATGATGCTGCCTCTCCATATCTCACGCTCAGACACAGACGTGGATCTCGTCGGAAATTTTTCACGGCGAATGCCACAGTATCTCAGGAGCGGGCCGCACTTCAGATACAGAGGTGGCTTGAATCGCGTAGGTGCTAATACGGTCAGCTGGTTCCTCCGCAAAGCTGGATAAAGCAACTCACCATTCGTGTCATCATACTCTCCGTCGAAAGCCTCAGCTTTGCGCTGCCTAGACGTGTGGCTGCTGCCTCGCCCCCGGCCACCACCTTCCCACCACGGTTTGTTCTTCTCAGTCGTCGGTAGCTGTTCGGTGCTGAGATCCAAGAGTGCTCCGGATAGCGTCCCAGTCGTGCCCTTTTTCCACTCATCCAACCATTCAGGCGGCTTGTACAGGCCTTCACCGGGCCGCATGTCTTCACGTTTATTGTACAGCATGCCCGAAGCGTGGTGGTGCTGAGAATCCTCTGAGGAGGGGCCACTATCCTGTCGTTCCAGCCGCCTTCGTACCGCTGCTCCATCCTGAGTTGCTGGAGGCGGTGTCTCAAGCGCCTGCTCTTGACCAGGTTCTTGGCCTCTAGCGGTCGTCGGAACATGCGCCTCGGGAGACTCGCGCTCTCTGCCATGAATGGGCTCCGTGGCATGCCGTCGGACTCCCTGGGCGAGTTCCTCCGCAGCCCAATTCTGGAATACCTGGGTCCGACCACGGCCCGGAGGACCCCTTGCGTCCGGTGAAGTTGGTACGGGAGGTAGCTCCTTGTTTCGAGCAGACAGAGGAATAGCCCTGGGCGTAGCTTCAGCCGAAGCTGCGGGAGGGGCCAGTCTCGAGACAGAAGGCATTCTCTCTGCACCTTGAGGCTGGTAATACCGGGAGTCTCCAGGGGGCTCTTTTCTCAGTTTGTTGCTCCCGTTGCGAGTCAGTGAGAAGCCACCGCCACTCGGAGCAGGCGCTGCCGGACTTGTCTCCGTTTTCGCCGACACCACCTCGTTTTGCGTAGTAGCACGCTCACGGAAGCTCAGGTTTCGCTTAGGAACCCCAGACTCGGCATCAACTGGCCTCTGGGACGAGACCATGTCTTGAGGTGGAATGCCGCTGTACCCGTAGTCGACCCGCTCATGTGGCGGATATTGAGCAGGCGGTTGGTCTCGAGTCGATGACACTCTCTGCGCAGCAGCTTCCTGAGGTAGGGGAGCTGGTATTGGTGCAGCAGCAGCTATCGGAACTGGTGCTGCTTGATAAATGTCGGGGTCAACGGATTGGCGCTGGTCATGAGTCCGAGTCTGTTGGCCGGTAGGGACGTCGCGAGCTTTCATCGCGGCCCTCTGCCTGGCTCGTTGCTCCGCCGCCTCAACCCGGGCTCTCTTTTCCTCTTTTGTCATGCTATCGAGCGTCAGCTCAAGCCTTTGGAGAGGTGATCGGTCGCTTGCGAACTTCCTGCGGCGCTCTGATGACCCAGCAGCGGATGGTCTCCTTGGCTGCGCAGCCATGGCTTGGGGCTCCGCTGCTCCGTCTCTCCTAGCCGATATATCGTGAACAGCCCGCTGGGGTGCCCCCGCCGGCGCATCGCGCCTCGTGGTATAGTATCCTTCGAGGTCCATTCCCTCGCCCGGGACTTGAGGGAGGGCGTGCGGCCGAGAAGGTCTGGTATTTGTCGGAGCAGTGTAGGTGTAGGGCAGCCCGCCGTTGCCATACGGATGGCGGTAGCTGAGAGGAGGACCTCGAGGAAGGTCGGGCGCAGCTGGCGGAGTCGCAATCGAAGGGTCGTCGTGGTCGGTGGGCGTGCGCTTTGAACGAGACATGCGTTCAGGCGCATCCAAGACCGGGTCTTGGCCCGCGCCTCGCTGGTACGAAGGCGGCCTGGGAGCTAGGCCCTGGCCAGCAAAGCTCGACGCTGCCGGCGAGTGGGGACTGAAGGTTGACTCGGTGTTTGTCGTTTGTACTGAAGCACGGTTTGTCTTGCGAGGAGGCTGAGCGTCCAGAGACTGGCGGTGGTCGGGCGGAGGGTCGTCGTCGTACTGGTCGGTGGACATGCGCTGCTGCTCTCTGGCGACCTTGGGGTCAGGAAGCTGGCCCCAGTACGGCGTTGACATGACGAAGCTGTCGCGGTTCGGCGTAGAATATGGACGATGGTCAAGATGTGCGAGGCGGAGGTGTATGTAATGTTATGTACAGATTGTTTGTGTGAAATAGGTCAGATGTTGGGCATGGCAGAAGCTCTCGTGTTTCGTAAAGCCATATGTTTCGCTGGTCAGCTCATCGCACGGGGCTCATGCAGGCTGCCATGCTAGTTGATGCTGTGCAGGCACAAACGGTGTGCTCGGAGAGCTGCAGGCGGCCGCAGCGTTTTGTCGACTCAGCCGGCAAGAAAATAGAGACGTCGTCGTCCTCGTTTGCGGGCGGATGATGGGCCGTTGGGCAAGGATTCCACGGTCTCGGGGATGCACGATCCTGGCCTGCACAAGCCCAGCGAGCTGACTGAGTGGCGCCGATGCGCTGCTCTTGGGTTCTTGCTGGGCACCAATGGGTCAGCACCAATGGGTCTTTGGCGGGCTGCGCTGAAAGAAGCGGTCGGGCGAGGCATTAGTTCTGGACCATCGACGGCTGTCGAGTCGCCGGGTGGGGAAGGACGAATCCTGGATTCCTGATCCTAGAAAACGGGTGGCTGGAAAGTGAGGACTGAGGGATGCAAGGGACCGACGAGGTCGAAATGTTACCGTCTTACGAGGCTGGGGACAGGGGTTGATTCAGAAGGACCCGATTGAAAATGAACAATAGGTTAGCAACGGCGCACAGACAAGAAAACAATACGGATTACTCGCGCAGCTGTTGTGGAATTTCGGACGAGGGATATGGATGCTTGTACGAGAACAAATGCTACTGGACTTTTCGGAACACACTCAACGGCGGTAGGTACAACGTCCAAGGCGCCAATCAACTCCACCTAAACATGCGGGAAGGCCCGACGCTCGTCTAACTTCCTCAAACGCCTTCAAGGCTAACGTCGCAAGTAGCACCGCCCGCTGACATCATCAATCAACCTGCCACCCCAGGGGCCTCTTGCTCTATCAAAAGCCACTGCGCAACTGCAACGGTTACAGGAGCAGCAGAACGACAGCATTCGGATGCCGTCTGGGAACTGATGGACCCATCTTGTGGCTGACCGTAATCCTGGCTCTTCGCGCATGTCTAGGGTAGTTCGATTACCAGCGGTGTACGTCCAAGAGTCCAGCATCTTCGGATGTCGGTGCAAGTATGCCAGCAACGAACATAGGTTGTATCTCAATTGCTGCAATAGTTGCTTCATTGTTACACTATTCGCGCGTTCTTTTTACCGGTAGTGGTGCACAGAGTACACTGATCTCGCCGGCTAGTGGTCAATATCAAGTCCAAGATGCACTTGCTCGTCGTGAGCCTTCACTACCAACACTGCGAGGTATGCCGAGCTGATGGAGATATGCCATCCAATATTACCGTCTATTCCTTAATAAGGTGTTGTCATGCATGCATAATGTCTTGCGAGAACCTAGACTCTCGACTTCCCATGCATGTTGCATGTGTTTTCCACAGCTATGTTATAGAGGACTTCACAACGGCATGGTATGTCAAGGTCTTGCTGTACTTGGCCAATGCTTAGCCAGGACCTTGTGGTTGAGTTGAAGGCCGAGCGGTCTATTCTGGAACAAAACTCGCCGCCAAAAACAGCAAAAAGAAAACACTTGGACGGGTCTGGTGACTGATATTGGAGGTCGAGAGCTTGAGTTCGACTTTTCGAGGCTAATGCCGCTACTCTGTTCGCCGTGCAATCTTTGTGACCTAAGGTATGTCGGTACGTTGCGGGAGGGCTCGGAGCTGAAGCACCAATGAGTCGACTCCACGGTCTGGCCTTACCAACCGGATCGTCGCATCGTCCTTGTGACAACATTCCACTTTGTTCATTGCCATCAATTGAATGAAGGCAGAGCCTAAAGGGTCTGCCGTCAGCCCGGTGCTCAAGTGACGGCAAGGCAAAGGCCAGCGATTGAACATGGACGTAGGCCCTTTGTTGTGAGGTACACGCAGTTCGAGAAAGGGCGCTAGGAAGTGGGAAGAGGTACTTCCAGAAAGGAGCCAGAACAGACAGTTGTTCGCTGAAATAATGCCTGTCGGGCTGTTTGTAGTTACCGGCTCTCGTAGATGCAACCGTAATGCAGGGAGAGTTCAGAGAAGAAACTGACAAAGGCTCATTGCTATCTGGATTCAGCACGACGAATTGGCGACTTCGAGTATTGGTAGAGGATGGCTGGCTGTGGCTGTGGTGGCTGTGGTGGCTGTGGTGGGTGTTGGCGCCTTATCGACGAGGCACAAACCTGTAATTGGTCGTGCCTCAGTGCTCCGTAAACGCTCCTGACAAAGAACGGAAATTTTGTGGCTCGGCTGCGACGASCCTGGAAACTCGTAGACCTTCGCAACTTCCGCATCGTCACCCCATCTCACACCCCCCACCCCGCGAGCAGATCTTTGCCTGGAGCAAAGTCGCGTAGTGACGATTCTTCTCTGAGAACGAAATAGTCGATCTATTTCTTCCACGTTGCCCCCTTCTGCTGCACGGCTACGTTCCTCCGCCATCATTCGAGCGCAACCCTGGGGTCGAGAATACGTCGACTATCTGCAACCTGCATCAAGGCAGTCTGCCACTGAACGACAGCCGAAACACCGACACAATGGCGGCTACGGCGACCGAGACCTCCAAAATGGACCAGCAGGTCGACCTGTCGACGATTCCCATCTCGCCTAACGGCAACGATGATGCTGCCGATGCTAAGAGCGATGACAAACCCGTCACCGTCTTCCACGACAAAGACAACTTCAACGTCAAGCATCCCCTGCAGAACAAGTGGACGCTGTGGTTTACCAAGCCCCCCAGCGGCAAGGTAACGCCTGCTCCTCATTCATCATGGCGCCGAACGACCTAGCTGACCTCAATTTAGGGTGACAACTGGAACGACCTGCTCAAGGAGGTAATCACCTTTGACTCCGTTGAGGAGTTTTGGGGTGTCTATGTAAGTCGAGAGTATGCTTGCAAGTCATCCATCGCCTGCCTCTAACGTTGCTGTTTGCAGAACAACGTTGCTCCCGTCTCCGAGCTGCCCCATAAGGCCGACTACCACCTCTTCAAGGCTGGCGTGCGACCCGAGTGGGAAGACCCCCAGAACAAGCACGGTGGCAAGTGGTCCTACCAGTACAAGGAAAAGCGGAACGTCGATGTGGACCGCCTCTGGCTGCAGGTCATGATGGGCGCCATCGGTGAGACGCTCGAGGATGAAGATGATGGCGAGGTCATGGGCGTCGTTGTCAACGTGCGCAAGGCCTTTTACCGTATCGGTGTTTGGACTCGCACCATTGGAAAGAGCATCCCGGGTCGCGGTGATGGCGATGTGGCTGGTGGCAAAGGACGCACTAGCGAGAAGGGCAAGGATATTCTCATGTCGATCGGTCGGCGGGTCAAGGAGGTCCTGGAGCTGCCCGCCGCTGAGCAGGTCGAGTTCTCGGGCCACACTGACAGTGCGCACGCCGGAAGCACTCGAGCCAAGGCCAAGTATGTTGTATGAGTGCGGGGAACCGAACTGGCGTTGTGAAGAGGACAGGAAGAATGGCATTGACTACCAGATATCCGCTAGCTCTACCCTGACTCCTCTTGTTTTTCCGTCGCGTCATACCGTGCCTCGGCCGATGGCGGGCGGGAGGTGAGGCCTTTGGGGCTTATGTGCTCGGATCAGAGGAGGTGCTTACTTCGTACGATACTGACGGCATCGTCTCGGCAAAGTCTAGTTTCATGGTGGCGTTGCTAGGACACTCCTCTATTTTTCTAAGTTTGCGGCACATGGCACAATGGCGGATAATAAGGCCTAGGGAGGCTATCCTAAAAATATATATCAGATGTTTGGCCATGGCACACGTCCGTGTGCGCGGGTGACGCTGACATGAATACAGCCAGCTACGCTGCATGAAGATGTGTCTATAGTACACACAATATTACAATGCTATGCCTCTATGATGATCCGACACCCATGCCTTCCCCTGGTGAACCTCACCTCTCATCGCCGCTAAACGCGTCGGAAAATATGGCCCGGACGAGCAGCTTCTTGTTGATCTTGCCCATGGCGTTACGGGGGATGTGGTCCACGACCTTCATGACCTGCGGGATCTTGTAGTTGGCGAGGCGGCTCTTGAGGGCGCGCCGCATGTCCAAGGGGCTCCATTTATGGACGACGTCGGTGTCGAGGATGATGACGGCGCCGACCTTTTGGCCCCAGTTGCCGCTCGGGACGGCGACGACGGCGGCCTCGGCGACCTCGGGCAGGGAGAGCAGCTCGCGCTCGACCTCCAGCGCGGAGACCTTTTCGCCGCCTGTCTTGATGATGTCGGCGGTGCGGCGGCCCTGGATAAAGTACAGCGGGCCGCGGGCCCATGGCTGGACGGCGCTATGGCCGGCGGACGGGACGGGGCGGCGGATGGCGATGTCACCCGTCTTGAACCAGGGGCCGTGGCCGTCCAGGTCGGCGATGAACTCCTTGGCCGTGGCGTCGGGGTTGCGCCAGTACTCCTTGAAGATGGTCGGCCCGCGGAGCTGGATCTCGCCGGAGCGCTCGCGGCCGGCGCCGTCGACGTCCTGGCCCGGGGGGATGACCTCGCCGGTGTCGACGTCCATGAGGCGGGCCTGGACGGAGGGCAAGGGCCAGCCGACGCTGGCGTCGACGCGGTCGGCGAAGTCGAGGCCGCAGCTGAGGGCCATGCCGACCTCGGTCATGCCGTAGCGCTCGAGGAGGACGTTGCCGCGGCTGAGGGTCTGCCAGGCGGCCTTGATGGGCGTGGGCAGCGCGGCGGAGCCGGAGATGTTGACGCGCAGGTTGGCGGGGGAGATAGCCTGCCGGGCGGCCTCTTGCAACTCGGCAGGGAGGGACTTGTGGCTGGCGAGGAGGCGGCTGTAGACGGTGGGTACGACGGTGAAGAAGGTCACCTTGGGCTGGGTGGCGGTGATGCCGTTGGTGGTTGTGCCGTTGGTGGCGAGAAAGGGTGTGGCGAGGCGCTTCCAGACGGTGTCGGCGTTGAAGGGAAACATGAACTCGATGGAGGAGCCGGCGAAGAGGGGGGCGAGGAGGGCGTTGACGGTGCCGTGGATGTGGTGGAGGGGGAGGACATGGAGGAGGTGGTCAGAAGGGGTGTATTTCCAGGCCTCGACCAGCGACCGGCACTGCGCTGTCAGGGCAGACTGGGGGAGCAGGACGCCTTTCTATGAGGTGGACAAGCTTAGCACCGAGAAACACCAACATGAAGGCATGGAGATGACTGACTGGCCGGTTAGTCGTCCCGGAGGTGTAGAGCATCAGACCCGCACCGGCTGGATCCGTGTCCTCCAACGCGACAGCTTCCTTCTCCTGCCCACCGACATGCTTGGCGAGTTCCAAGTGTGCTGGCTTGGACGTCAGCTCCGTGGCCAGCACCTCGTCGGCCCGGGGCGTAAACTTGAACGAGGACACGAGCAGCGACGCCTCGCTGTGGTTGAGGATGTACTGCAGCTCCGGCGCCGGGAAGGCGGGCGACAGCGGCACGGCAATGGAGCGCGCTGCTATGGCAGCCAACAGCGTGACTGAGAACCAACGTCAGTAGTGCAGTCCACGCGTGGGGATTACAAGTTGGTTTAATATCGCTTACCTACGTAGTCGTAGCTATTCTCCACCAGAAAGGCGATGCGCTCGCCGTCCAGGTCGGCCCCGCCCCTGGCCTCCCGCCGCCGGTCCCGGGCACGGCTCACGTCGGCGAGCAGCTGCCCGTAAGTGAAGCTCCGGCCGGACACCGAGTGGACCACGGCGGTGGCCGCGGGATCGTGGCCGGCAACGGCCTCGAAGATGGGCAGGCGCGGCAGGGTGGACAGCATCCTTGCGCGGCAGCAGCAGAACCACGGCCTGCTCCGCGGGGAGGGGCGGTAGGTGAGGGGGGAGGGAGGAGAGGAAGCCACGCGCCGGAGGGCTGGTGGCAGGGTGTGACGGAGTATCATGGGTGGTGAGAGTTGTGACGGGGAGGAGTGAGACGGGGGATTGCCTTGGGCACCGGCAGTGAGGTGGTGACTGATGGGCCAGATGGAGTGAGGGGGAGATGCAGCAGTGTGACCAGGATAGGTACTAGGCACAGGCCTGGAAGAGGCCTCAGCACGACAGACTGCCGGGCGACGGCCATGCAACAGCCAGCGACCGTCGACGAAGGGGCAGCAGCACAGCACAGCACAGCACAGCACAGCACAGCACGGCACAGCACGGCACGGCACAGCACGGCACAGCACAGCACGGCACAGCACAGCACAGCGCAGCACAGCGCAGCACAGCACAGCACAGCGACGAGGCCTCCGAAAAGTGACGCTGCCTGGTGGGGTGCTGAGTGGCGTCGAAAGAGCTTGCTGATACGGGACGCGGTCAAGGGTGGTCGTGGTTGGCTGAACCCAGGGAGGGTACCCAGCTTTTGGGGGTCTGAGGACCGGAATGGCGCAGCAACAGTCTGGTCGGCCGGGATGCACGCGGCAAAGACGGATGCTTCTTGTGCACCGCCATCGTACGACGGCGCGTCGCCTCGCGTGCGGCAATTGGATGCCACAGCCTCGTGAGAGGCCTTGCGTGAGCATTGCCTTGGCCACGGGCGTCACATCGCGACGTCCGCTCGCCCCGGCCAGCTGTCGGCGCCGGCTGGGGTGCCGCGCGTTAGGTTGGCTCATGTGAACCACGACGATGCGGTCTGGTCTGCATCCGCCCCGGGCGGTGTTTTCGCCTCCCGACGCGGCTCGTGCTATTGGGCCACACAGAGGCTGTGGGCAACACAGGCGGTCAGTCCTCATCTGGAAGCGCCTACATACAGCCCCCTCCGCCGTCAGCAGCCATGACCGTGGACGGGGAGTAATATCGACCACCCTGGAGCTCTGAATATGAGACGCTCGCCTCACTGGCTGCCCCCCCGGCACAGTGCGGTCGGCGCCTGCGAGGCACCGAAACGAGGCGTCGAGCTGCTCCACCACCCGTAACCCTGCGGCTTCTCACCGACTTCACCGAAGCAAGACGGGAAAATTCAGCTACCTCGAAGCCGGGCTGATTGTCTTTGACTCAAGAGGCGGCCCTTGCTCCGGCCCCGGTTTCCTTTTCTTCTTTCCTTTTCTTCTTTCCTTTCCCTCTCTTCGTCTTCACCCCTCCTCTCCTTGTTGCTTCACAATCCGCCGCTGTCTGTCTCTCTCGCAAGGTGCCGCCGTGACGAACAAGAAGACCAGAGGTGAGCGTTGAGAGAGACGAGGTGCTTTGTGAGAAGAGCAACGACGTAGTATGTTGCGACGATACGCGCTCGGCTTCTCGAGCGTGGGACGGCAGCTCTCGACCATGGGGTCTAGCACGCCAATGGAGGATGCCATCCGTGCCAAGGTGAGTCCGGTTTGCCCCTCTCAATTGGTCAAGTCGGATGGTGCCGTTGACGCTCACCTTCAGATCATGGCGGCGCTGAATCCGCAGACGCTCGAGATTTACAACGACTCGCACCTCCATGCCCACCACAAGGCCATGCAGGGCAGCACCTCGCGCGAGACGCACTTCAGGTATGCTCCTCCAGCCATCAATCACTGCAAGCCATTAACGTGTGCACGCAAGGCTCGTCATCACCTCGGACGCCTTCAAGTCCAAGATGCAGCCCGCCCGCCACCGCATGGTCTACGCCCTCCTCCGCGACGAGATGGCCCAGGAGAACGGCATCCACGCCCTCCAGCTCCGCACCCTGACCCCCGATGAGGAGCAGCGCCAGAAGCAAAAAGCCGCCTCCACCGCCGCCGCCGCCGCCGGAACCGCCGCGCAGCAACAGGCCCAGGAGCAAAAGGCCCCGGACTCCACGCCCACCAAAGAGACGTGAAGAGACAAAATGAACGCAAAAAAACTAATGACCGGATTCAGATGACATGTGTTTGACGTTGTTATGAGCAAAGGGAAACCTCCCACGAAGACACCAAAAACAGGCCCGCGCCGCTTGGAATTGAAGGAGCCTTTGGCACTGGAGGAGCCATGTCGTCGCTGCAAGGGAGACAGCTTAGATTGTTCTTACTCCTCAAGGAGATATCATGTATTGGGACCGGGTATGCTCGCTGCACAAGCAAGGTATGGCTAGATAGGAGGCCCACGCACAATTACGTACAAGTCTTTTGCTCCAAGACCGACATCCCTCTTCTCTTCCAGCCCTAGTGATTGATACAAGTCGTGAAGGTATAACATGTGTGTATCGAACAATAAACACCAGCAACCCGTAACAACTCTGCTTTTGAAACGCCCGCCTGACGCAAGGATAAGAGCTGAAAAAAGGGGCACAAAACACCAACATCATCGTGCCTTGCTGCAGGATGAGCTCACGCCACGGCTCGCCTGTCTCTTACGAAAGTGTTCTCGAAGCCGGGCCTTCTCTTCTGCTGATCGCTTTCTCGGCGCCCCCGACGATTTGGCGCGGGAAACCGGTCGTTCAAGGTACCTCGACGATGCCAAAGCGGTGGGCGTAGCCGCGGCCACGGACGATTCAAACCTCGGCTGGGGAGACGGCGGTAGCGGTAGCTGGGTGAGCGGCCCGCGTGGATGCAGACTCGGAGGCGTCTGCGGACGTGAGGGTGGACGTACCGCTGCAGCCTCAGGAGGGCCCACGTCCATGGCTCCGTCTACACCAAGGCATGGAGGAGGCTCTCGTCGGCGCAAGGTCGGTTTTGGAGTCTGTTTAGGTTTCACTTCCGCCCGCTTTTCCTCTCGTGCGGCATCTGGCGTATCGTCCCTGATGATGTGCCGCGCTCTCTCAACCTCATTGGGAAAGCATCTGAAGATGTACTCCAAGTCTCGCCTCGTCACAATCATTCGATTATAGAGGGCGGCACCGGCCAGGCTATTAAACCATTCAATGGCAGGGAGCGGTTCCTGGCCAGGGCCAGCCTTGGCAACATATCTTAGGTAACCCCCTGAAAAGGCTCGGATGAAGTCGTCGTATAAGCACTCTCTCAACGACCTCTCCTTTTGCAGAAACTCGACACATATGCATGCCTTGACGAAATTCCATAGACTACCCCCGTGGGCAGTCACGTAGTCGGGGTACATGGCCGCAAACGCCTCGTATGGGTTCAATTGTCGGTTTGGGACTTCAGAGCCCCTTGCCGGGGCTGGCTGCTTGACCAAAGGGCTTGGTGCCAGTTGTTCGACCACGGGTGCTGGAGCTGATTGTAGCCTGGGCTCTGGAGCTGGCTGGTCGACTACGGCTTCTGGCCAGGGTGTATGATTTGACTGCAGTGTGGTCTCGACAACGTCGTCTTCCATGTGGACATCGGTCTGACCGGTTTCCTGCTCTGTAGTAACCACTTGTGCAGTGACTACTGGATCCATGGAATGCTCGATTGAAGCTATCACCGAGCCCAGAGATGAGTCTTGAATTGTTGCCGGAACCATAGGGCTTGGCGACGTAGAATGCGAGCTGCTTATGTCATAGAGATAGACATTGGTGGTCGGCATTCTCTTTGACGCCGCTGTAGGGATTGTAGCTCTAATAGGGCTGCTGGTGAGCTCAATCAGTTTGTGCCGACGTCGTCGGCACTCGGCAGCAGGCTTTGATAGAGGAATGGCCTGTTTGACAACAGTGTCCGGAACGACCCTCGGGCTTGGTTGAGCACATGGCGGTGTTTCTACTGCCCGCACACTGTCCGTCTCGGTCAGTGTCGCCGTCGATGCTGGGCCGGCCGCGGCCATATTGACCGGTACATCGAGCTGTGCCTGGGCCTGCGGCAGCTCTATTTCTAGGTCTTCCTCGTCGCTGTTCTGCAGGTCATCATCAAAGGCCGGCGCCTGCTGCAGCTGCGGCTTTGGCAGAGGGGGCGGCGCTATGGATGCGGGGTTGGGCATCTCGCGAACAACTGGTGATTCCACGGGAGCTTCCTGTCGAAGCTGGGCACGCTCTGGCGATGGGGGCCATGACACCAGCTTCTCAGGGGATGACGACGGCAAGGCTTCCGGCGGCGGCGAAGAGGGCTCGGCGTTGATGTTCTCGTGATTGCTGCCCTCGGAGCCATTGGGACTGCTGCTCCTAGATGGGCGGCTGTTCTTCCTTGCCTTGTAAGCCTGAATCGCTCTCTCTAGGACATGGCCCGGCACATTGGCCAAGCCGTGAGGTGCGTTCTTCAGGTCCACTGCCCATGAATCCTTTCTTTCGAGCAGTTTCTGCTGGTCCTTGGGTATCACGGCGAGTCTCCGCCGCCCTAGAAACTCGGTGATGTCCTGCCGAGGCGACGATGTGACCGACATGGCGTGGCGTGTGTTGGGTGAGTTGTGACGAGCCCTCCGAACCACGTCACATCTGGGCCGGCCTCCCGATACGTGTCCCTTATTTGAGTTGTTTGCGGCCTAGACCATGACACTCAAGAAGAGGCTCTGCACCGAATTGCATGGCCCCTGTGGCACCCTGCATACGTATGTTGGGGAAAGATGATGGTTGAAAGGATGTTGCTGCAGCTGTGCGTAGTTCGGCATGGACACGAATGGCGGTCGCGGTTCTGGGCGATGCGGGGCCCGAGACAGCTGGCCTGAGCAAGCCTGAGCTGGCCTGAGCGCAAAGTATTAGTGGGTACTTCCATCTTGGGGCGACACGGCCTGAAAGGTACCCAGGACCTTCCGGGTACAGCTTGTCGCCGCCAGTCGGAGAGGACGGGAGCTGTCGCAGCTTGACGACATCACGTTCATGCGGCACCCGCTTAGCAACTGTCAGCGGCGTCATCTTCAAGGGTCTCGTTGGCTGCGACGCAGCGGGCTGCACGACACAGAGACATACAGCCGCACGCTGCAACGCCTGGCTTGACAATATTCACCATTCTTGGGCGCTGTCTGGAACCTCCTCGCAGTCGAGTGCGGCAGCGTCATCATTGTTGTGCCTGTGCCACCGCGGCTGTTGCTGCGACTGCCGTCTGTCTAAGACCCGTCGACCTCACCCGCCCCCGCAGCCTTCCCACGCCCTTCCGGATTCCATCGCAAGCCACCTCTTTCTCCGTCACTTCGGCATGCACCATGGTTGTACGGCGTTCCTTATCCTGCGCCTCGATACACAAGACCTGAGCCACAGTCAAGCGTCGCCGATGGGCCGCCTCACGACGAACCCTCGATCGCCGTGCCACCCGAGCTCTTTGCCTCTATAGCAGCTTCGAGCATGGCGAACAGCACGACCTCGAAGCCCCCCGACGGCTCAGCGGCCGCCAGGCCCCTGGGCTCGCCTGTCAGCTTGCGGAATCGGCGCGGCTCAATCAACTCGATATCCGCGAGCTCGACCGTCGACAAGGAGCAGCTGGCGAGTGCCCTCGACAAAATACACACGTCAGCGAGCCGGTGCGACTCTCTGACCACCTTCAACGACTTTGCGCCTCCTCCAGAGGGCGGCGTACCCGCCTCCGAGAGCCGAGGCACAGCCGGCGAGCTCGTTCAACATGGCCTGAGCGGCCTCTACAGTCGCTTTCGGGAGGCCGTCGGCGGTGGTAGTCCGACCAAGACGGCCCCGAAAGAGAGTAACACTGAGAGCGCAGAAGCCGGCGCCTCCAAGCGAACCTCAATCGCAGAGGGCCACTCATCTCGACCTTCTGTTTCCTCACTGAATCGCGGCGAGACCTCGGCCACCATGACTACCGTTTCATCGCAACCGGCTCCCATGACGGACGTCTCGTCGTCTGCCGTCATGACCGCAACATCGGATAGCCGCTCTCAGATGCTACAGTCATCTAAAGCTACAAGTATCAGCTTGATGACAGGTCAAAAGTCGCACGCGTCCGGCCGGCAGAGTCTCCCGACCAAGGCCACGAGTGCAGTCGTTGCTGATGTTACTATTGCGCCGCCACCTTCGCTTCATAGAGACCCCAGTCGCAGTACCATTCGGACTGAAGACAGCGGAGGCCAGGGGTCAAGTCGGAGGAGCCTTAGCAGGGTCGAACTCCACGCGCACCTGTCGACGGCGGACTCGGCCTCCAGTCTCTACGATGCCAAGGACGGCAAGCTCCCGCCCTGGTCTGGACGGGACGATACCTCCAGTATCGATGGCAGCCTCGACACACCTCTGAGCCCTGGGAAGGCGACTGCTCCCAATCCTCCGTCAATACAGAATCGCCATGTTCGCACTGCGTCCACCACCTCCTCGATGCTTTCGCCAGACAATGTGCGAAGGAAGCCGGCTGTCATCGACAGGATCAGCCGATCCAGGTCTCCGAGATACCCAGGGTCCAGAGATTCATCCGCTGACCGCGGAACCGCTGAAGCCAGCCCCATCATCACGTCTGCGCACAACTCCGTTTATCACGACTCGTTCAGCCAAGACTCCCACACCCACAGAGGGCAGTCAGGCACCGTCCGCATCCCGGGCACAATAATAGCGGGCGAAGACAGAGCTTCGGACCAGATGAATGCCCAGCTAGACCGAATGCGAAGGCAGGTGCTGAGCAAGGAGTTTTGGATGAAGGACGACACGGTCAAGGAGTGCTTTCTTTGCCAGACCCCTTTCACGGCGTTTCGGAGAAAGCACCACTGCCGGACTTGTGGATGCATCTTTGATTCGAAATGCACGACCGTGGTGTCAGGAGAGAAGTTTGGAGTACAAGGCTCACTAAGAGTGTGCAAGAACTGCCTCGAGGTCATCAGCCGGCGGTTTGACGGCAGCGGATCCGACGACTCCGCAGACGAACGGTCCTTTATGCCCAAAATCTTTGGCCCCAATCACTCCAAGGGCTCTAGCGGCGCCAGTCAATCTAGAACCAGGGAGCAAGACTTGGCCTTGGTATCTGAAGGCTCAGAGGATGCGCGGCCCGTGTCGACGCCCATGATGGCCATTCCGGCCACCCGTCGCGTCAAGGAGTCGAATCGCGCGTCCGCCATCCTCGAGATTGACGCTCCTCAGCTCAGTCGACCGGGTTCGTCTCGTTCTCTCAAGTCCTTGGGAACGACCCGTCCACAGTCATCTGCCGGCCACAAACGCCACCACTCCAAACACGGGTTTCTCGGCCGATTCAAGGCTCCTGCTCCCCAAGACCGTGCCCCCTTTCGAAAAGGAATCGATGATTACAACGCCAAAAGGTCAAAGTTTCCAGCTTTCCATGACGATAACATCATTGACCCGGAGTTGGCCGATTATATGTCCGACGACTCCAGCGGGGATGAGCAAGTGAGCAGCATTTTTGGGGCCATGAACTCGTCCGACCTGCAATCTGCAAGTTTCGAAAATGAAAAATCTAGCTTCGCACCGTTCATGAACGCCGGAAGGAAGCAACGCCATAGGGCTGGCGAGAAGAGTATTAGTGGCATGAGCTACGTTAGCAGGGGCGCGCATGACGATATCAACGGTCCCGTGAGTCTCATGGGCCACCGCAGGCCGACGCGACGACGGAATCTCAGCAATGTGAGTGGTAGTGTTCACCACCTGGGATCCCCGCGACCCAAGTCGGCGGTCTACAAAGGCCCCTCGGCCTCGTCTGAGATGCTCTTCTCTCTGGACAACCAAGCCCAATCCGGGACTCAACTAACTAGGAGCGACTCGCTGCGGAAGCGAAACCCCCTAAAAGAAGAGCTCAACCAGTCTAGCCTGAAACACGTGGACAAGCTGCTGCACCAGCTGCTGACGGACGCCGAGATTCCATCTCCGGTTGCGTGGCAAAAGGCTCTTGTTCCTATCCTCCTGCAGTTGACGGACGATGTGACGCCGGACGTTGCCAAGGGCGAGGACATGGACATCAGACACTACGTAAAGCTGAAGAGGATACCCGGAGGCAAACCGGGCGACACTGCCTACGTGTGGGGCGTCGTGTTCACGAAGAACCTGGCACTGAAGAGCATGCCGCGCAGAATCATACACCCTCGGATCGTCCTCGTCACCTTTCCGATCGAGTACCAGCGCCACCAGCAGCATTTTATGAGCTTGCAGCCGGTCATTGAACAGGAAAAGGAGTTTCTGAGGGTCGTGGTGCAAAGGATTACGAATCTGAGGCCACACGTCTTGCTGGCTCAGAAGAGCGTCTCCGGCGTCGCACTGCAGTACCTTTCCGAGGCGAACATTTCGGTTGCATACAATGTTAAGGACACTGTCAACGAAGCAGTCGCTCGGTGCGCGGAGGCTGAGATTATCGAGACTCTGGACATGCTGGCGCTGCCAGTTCGTGTCGGGAGGTGCTCCGCGTTCGAGGTCCGGACATTTGTCAACAACGACAACCCGGGGCGGAAAAAATCCTACATCTTCCTCTCTGGGTGCAGGGCAGACCTCGGCTGTACCATTGCCCTACGAGGAGCGAGTAGCGCGCTGCTTAGCAAGGTGAAGCACATTATGGAGTTTATGGTCTATGTGGTGTATAATTTGAAGCTGGAGACGAGCCTGCTTCGAGACGAGTCTACCGAGCCGCCCGAGGCTGGCGATAGCTCCATGTCAAGCTCCGTTCAAGCCCTAAACGATAGTTTCAGGTCTCTGAGCTCGGCGAGCGTGACGGAAGGCTCCCGGATCGGCCCGACCATGATTGTGAACCACCCATCCAGCGAGAGCGAACCGCCGTCGCAAGTCACCGTGGACAGCTCCAGCATTGGAGCACCCGATGAGGCCGCCGAGGTTTCGAGCCAATCCGCCCAGCCGGCCCCTGAGCGGCCCAAGCTCGTATCGCTCCACGAGCACCACAGCCATGCGTCCCACGACAGCCAGGTGCCTGACGATGTGCCAATGCCGACTTTCTACAGCGATATGGTGGCCAAATATGAAACAAAGATTCTGTCGGCGTCACCCTATGTCAAGTTCAAGCAGCCATATCTCTTGATGAAGGCACGTGAACAGGAGCGGCGGCTCTTGTACCTTCGACGTCTCCGAGACCAGGACGCGGTGGAGGAAGACTCGGAACAAGCTGGCCCCCAGAAGTTCCAGCTCATAAAGCCAGAGATGGTTGAAAAGATTGGTCAGAAAGCCCCGAGGCAAATTATGGAGATTCTTCACGCAGTCCACGACGCCGAGTACGACAAGGCGCTGTTCAATTACCAGACCCAGACTCACCAGTGGGAGACGTACATACAGGGCAACTTGGACTTGTTTGACCCATACTCGCACCAGAACATCGTCGTCTTGTATTCTGTCATCTGCACGGAGACCAAGATACCTTGCACCGAGCCCAGCTTGGTTGCCATCAACTTCTACGACGAACAGCACGTAGATACTGGGATGGATCCGGACTGCACGCTCGGCCAGTATATTGAGGACTTGGCGTACAGCAAAAACGACATTTGCAACTCAAATGGCTGCGAGAAGAAAATGGTCGAGCATCACCGGACATATGTTCACGACCAGTACCGCATCACGGTCTTTGTGGAGCACGTCCCCAACATTGGCCCAAGGCGCCCCGAGCTCGGCGATGGCATCACGATGTGGACGTACTGCAAGCTCTGCAAGAAGGATTCAGATGAAACAGCCATGTCGGAGACTACTTTCAAATACTCATTTGGCAAGTATCTCGAGCTGCTCTACTGGGGCCGCGGGCTGAGGATGAAGGACGTTTCCGACTGTCCTCATGACCACCACCGGGACCACGTTCGGTACTTTAACCTCGGAGATTCTCGAATTCGAATCCATTGGGACCCGATTGACCTCCTCGAGATTGTGGTCCCTCGAGCACGGATCACTTGGAAGGTCGTAAACGACCTTAAGCTCAAGAACGAGATATACACGAAAATGGAGGAACGTTGGAGCAAGTTCATGTCATCGGTGAGAGCCAGGCTCAAGAGCATCCGCATCGATAGTGTGCTGCCTGAAAAAGCCGAGTTGTGCAAGGCCGAAGTCGAACGCTTGATCAAGAAGGCTCAAGAAGAGCAGCCCGCCATCGTCCGCCAGCTGCAAAGCACATACGTCAACTCGAAATACTACGAGGTTGTCCCGTTCAACAGCTTGGTTCGAGAGATGCTGGAGAAGGCCGGCGAATGGGATCAAGCCTTTGCCAAGTTTGAAGGCGACTTCTTGGGTGACAAAGATATGCGACAGCTGACCATGATGCAACTGAAGAAGATGTTTACAGACAACGAATCAAAGGAATCCCTGACATCAACTGAAGGCACAGGGTCAACCGCCGATAGCGACGAGCGACCGTCTCAAACATTTTCGGAGACGGAGGACAAGAGCACTCAACCGACTGAGTGCACCGAAACTGGCGGCGAAACTAGTGCTACATCGACCAGGTCCGGCGATGACAAGCTCATCGATGAGAAACACCATGTCGATGAAGATGACAAGGTCCAAATTCTCGCAGAAGGCGCAGCTGAACGAGTCGAGCCTCTAGACCTGGCCGATTCGCCGACGGCGATTAGGACCCCTGCCCCTTTGGCGGAGGTGTCCCTCTCTAGTGAGGGCTCCTCAAAGACCCCAAGCCCGCCTCTGGCCACTGCAGCATCTCCGCGTCCGTCGGCGTCTCCAATTGGAGTTGGCCGTAGTCCAACAGACTTTGCGATAGCTGGCCAGTCTTTGTCGGAAAAGGTTGACCAGATGCGCCGTGAGCAGGCCATACAAGCTGGACAAGCAGGCGAAGGCGCTGGCTTGCCGGTAGAGACGCCAAAGCCGGCACCGGATCGCGGATCTGGCAGAAAGTCGGGCTCCAACACGGCACCACCAATGGCGCGAGCCATCTCCCATCCCGTACGTGCAATACCTCGATCGCAGCCATCAGCCGCGAAACCCCTTGGCGTCAAGGATGGAAAGGCCGTCGGTGCGGATCCCGAGCAGCTGCCAGAAGGGTCGAACAAAGTGGATAAGAAGCTCTCTGATCGCCTTGGCTTGACTGCGCTGAAGCATCGCTCAAAGGGGCCCACATCTGGTATCCCCAGGCTGGTACATAAAAGGAAGGAGTCGAAAGTCTCTACGCTGGCCAGGCATTTTGAACAGCTCAGCCGCGAGTTTGAAAAGGAACGCATTCGTGACCGCAAAGAGCGAGCGGCCAGCTTGCGGCAACCCAGAGCGAGACTCCCAAGGACATCAACAAAGGCCATTGTGCAGGTGTACGATGATGTGAACGAGGCCTTTGAGGAGCCAGCTCCGTCAGCTGAGCCGGCTGCAGAACCTCTAGGGGAGCAGAGACAGACCGGTACGACCTCCAACACTCCTTCGGAGATGCCAAAATCAGAGCCACCAACAGAACCGCCGACGGAGCCGCCGACCTTGGTGGAGAGTGATTCAAAGCCAGAGAGCCAGCAGCCAATCGAAGACAACGACGATACCAGCATTGCAAACACCAGCCAAGTTGCATCAGACGACGAGGGCGGCGGCAGCGACGTTGATGCCGCAGTTCCCAACGAGTTTCTCCCAGACATCGAGGAACTTGCCGACGCTCTCGAGCCGAGCACCGAAATCCCACTAGAACTCCCGAAGCACCAAAAGACCAGCCTCATGAAGTACCTGACTAATTTCTGGGCGGAGAGATCAGCAAGCGGATGGCCGCCACTGGAATACCCCGTCAATTCGACCGATCACATCTTTGTCGACTCAGACATCATCGTCCGAGAAGACGAGCCGAGCTCCTTGATTGCCCTGGCTCTCAATAGCGATGATTACCAGGAAAAGCTGGCTACAATAAGGCGCGAGGCACAGGAGATGATGCAACGCGAAAACGAGAGCGCGGGCGACGCAGAGCCGAGGTCCTTGCCTGTATCGGACAGCGCAGACTGGACGGTGGATGAGACGGAGCTAGAGAAGAGTCTGCTCCGAGTCACCGGCACGCACCTCAAGTACCAGTTCAAAGAGGGCGCGGCGGTGATGACGTGCAAGATTTTCTACGCGGAGCAGTTTGATGCCCTGAGAAGAAAGTGTGGCGTCGCCGAGCGAATCATTGAGTCTTTGTCGCGGTGCCTTAAATGGGATTCCAGGGGCGGCAAGACCAAGTCGGTTTTTTTGAAGTCGCTGGATGACCGACTGGTGCTCAAGGTGAGTTGCGTTGGTGCTTCTTGTTTCTGCAATGCGCTAACCGTGATGCAGTCGCTCTCGCCGGTGGAAACCTCTGCGTTCTTGCAGTTCGCTCCAGGATACTTTAGCATTATGGCGGAGGCTCTCTTCCATGACTTGCCGTCGGTCATTGCCAAGATGCTGGGCTTCTTCCAGGTGATCATCAAGAATCCAATGACTGGCACGGACATTAAGCTTGATCTTCTGATCACTGAAAACCTCTTTTACGACCGGTCTCCAACCAGAATATTCGACCTCAAGGGCTCCATGCGAAACCGCAAAATCCAGTCGACAGGGCAACAAAACGAGGTCCTCTTGGACGAGAACATGGTGGAATACATCTACGAGTCGCCCCTGTTTGCGCGGGAGCATTCCAAGAAGCTTCTAAGGGCGTCGGTATGGAACGACACATTGTTCCTGGCGCGGCAGAACGTGATGGACTATTCACTCATGATTGCTGTCGATGAGGAGAGGAAGGAGCTCGTGGTCGGCATCATCGACTGCATCAGGACGTACACCTGGGACAAGAAGCTGGAGAGCTGGATCAAAGACCGCGGCTTTGCGGGCGGTGGCCGCAACAGGCCCACGGTGACGAGCCCCAAGGAGTACAAATCCCGATTCCGTGAGGCCATGGCGAGGTATGCATCTGGTGTCCTTTCTCTTTCCATGAGCGAGCACTAACGAGTTGGCAGATATATTCTCCAGGCACCAAACTGCTGGCATCTCTTCAACAATCCGCAGTATCCGGTGTACTACGGACGGGCAAGGTTTGAGGACCCCGAGATTCAGACGCAATAGAGCATTTGAGTCGTCTCAGGGGGCACGGTATTTTATGACAGGATCAAAGTTGATGGACGGGGCGTACGCTTAATTACGTGGTCGGTTTACTGTTGTGAGAGCGATGGCGCATCAATGTCTGCAGGGCCGGGAATGACGGCCGCGAGGTACTTGGTACCTATGCAGGGATTATGCAAACAAGAATAAACGAGTCGTATGATATACGATAGGCACGCAACCGGACCGTAGACGTGACTTTTACTGTAGATGGGATCTTGTGTTGCGCTTGACATCCTTCCCACGTTCAGTTGCCCCACCATGGCCGGGAGCACAAGACGTCCACTCAGCATCCTACAAAGTACACCACCTTTAACTGAGCGATTCTCATTGCTGCATCGCCTCGGCTTCTCAAATGCGCAAATGTCCATCGACCTCAACTGGGAGACGCTGACAAGCGGCCCCGACGGCGACGCTCTCGCGGAGCGCATCCGCACGTTTGTTCACGACAAATTCCAGACGGTGGCGTTGCCGCGCTTCATCCGCTCCGTCAACGTGCACGGCTTCGACTTTGGCACCATCGCGCCGGAGCTGGAGCTCAAGGACATAACCGATCCCTTGCCAGATTTTTACGAGCAGGAGCTGGACGGTGATGACAGCGACGATGACGATGGGCATGCGGAGGCGGCGGAGAGGGAGAAGCTGGCTATTGGGCTCGGTGCCAGGAGGCGGCCGTCGGCGGGACTGAGGACGGCGCTGAGGAGCGAAATAGGAGGCCACCCCGACATGGGGAGCCCGTTCCTGGGCACGTCAACGCCGGGCATCCTGGGCGGGCCCGGGCTCAACTACTTCCAGAGCCATCTCGGGACGGGCACGCACACGCCCCTCGCGGCCGTCGCGGGCGCGCACCTGGGCAACGGCAGCTGGATGGGCTCGACGCTCGACTCGTACGCGCCCGCGAGCCACAGCCGGCAGCCGTCGCAGAGCAGCATCCTCTCGGTGGACAACTTCGCCGGCGGGCTGGACCCCCAGCAGTCGCTGCGCGAGAAGTCGAGCGTGTCGACGCTGGCGCCCACCTCGGTGAGCACCTCGCGGCCGCCGACGCGGGACCCGCACTTTGGCGAGTCAGCGGTCGAGGACGACGACGACGACGACGAGGAAGCAGCACGGGCAGACGAGGGCCGCGCGCCGGCGCCACTGCGGAGGGAGCCGCGGGTCGAGGACGCCCAGGCCGTCTTCCGGATACGCTACAAGGGGGACATACGACTCAACCTCACGGCGGAGATTCTCCTCGACTACCCGATGCCGAGCTTCGTGGGCATCCCGCTCAAGCTCAATATCACGGGCATGTCCTTTGACGGCGTCGGCGTGCTGGCCAAAATCAGGAAGCGCGTGCACTTTTGCTTCCTGAGCCCCGAGGACGCCCTCGCGGCGGTGGGCGCGGATGAGCCGGCGGGCGCGGCGGCAGCGGACGGCGGCGGCGAGCAGCAGGCCACCAAGCAGCACCGAGGCAGGCTTGGCGGGCTGCTGCAGGAGATTAAAGTTGAGAGCGAGATTGGCGAGCGGGACGGGGGCAAGCAGAGCTTGAAGCACGTGGGCAAGGTGGAGAGGTTTGTGCTGGAGCAGGTGAGGCGGATATTCGAGGAGGAGTTTGTGTATCCCAGCTTCTGGACGTTTTTGGTGTGAGGGATTACTGAAGCAGCGGATGGGCATGTGTGTGTACTGAGTATTTGTGCGCCTCTGGGGGGATGTGAAACATTCATAGATGAAGCACAATAGCTATTCCAACGCCCTATATCAGCATGTACGTGTCCACACATCACGTCAACGTTCGCCGGAACCCCTGATACGCCTGCTGAATGTCTAGCACTAGCTCGCGCGCCTGCTGCTCGCCTAGCTCCTCGCTGGCCTTCATCTGGTTGAGCGTGATGAGCCACTGGACGATCTTGCCGCGGCTGTCAAAGTCCTGGTCGCTGACGCGGTTGACCGACTGGATCACGTCCGACAGCAGCGGGTGCAGCTGGTCCTTGGACAGCATGCCGAGCTTGACGGCGTCGAGGAAGGTGATGAAGTCCTGCGTCGCTTCAAGGATGAGCACGCCGCTCGTGTTGTTGGCCGACGAGGGGGGCGCGGTGGATGAGGAGGAGGCGGTGACGGTGGTGGAGGGCATGCCGACGCGGAGGCGCTCCGTTGCGCGGGGGGCTTCGAGCTGCGATGTGTAAGTCGCGTCCCGCTACTGGACCAGAATCCATTGAGGGCCACAACGTACATCCCACTTAGCCTTGAACTCCTCGAGGCCCTCAAACGCCCGGGCTATCGTCTCGTCGGCCACCAGCGCCTCGTACTGCCGCAGCGAGCGCTTGCAGATCTCCGTGTACTCGGCCTCGGGGATGGCATCCTTGAGAAAGGCCTTCTCGAGCTCGTCGAGGGTGACGATGATGCTGAACAGCTCGGCGAGGGAGTCTTGCAGGTCGCGCTCGGCGCGGGTGCTCGTGAGCTGGACTTCCTGCGCGGGGGTCAGTGGAGAGCTGGATGCGCATAGGTCGGGCAGAGGCGGGCCGCACCTCGTCGAGGTTGATTGTCGCGGAGAGGCTGGTATTGGGCACGTAGCTATGCGGTGTCGGCGCATAGCCTCGTCTGGGCATCATGGTGGCGGGTTGAGGCGCTGCATTGAGCTCACCGTTGACGCGCAAGCAAGCGTCGAGCTGTCCAGCACGCGCAGCTCCAGATGGTGGACGCTGTGCCATGGCGGGGCCGTGATGTCGTTGCGGCAGAATATTCTCACCGCCTGCCGATTGCATATGGAGACTGTTATCGATAATGTCCGGCCTCGAAAAATTTTGGCGATACCTCCATTGGCTGACCTTTTGCCAGCCGCTGGTCGGAAGCCAAACCCCATTCCTACCGAGCGATTCTTGCCAATTCCTCACCACTGTCGTGGTGACAGTCGCTCGCGATGGCGCCCAGCAAAAAGAACCTCAAGGCGACCAAGAAGTTCGAAAAGAAGCACCTGACGGGCGTCCTCGACAAGAGAAAGGCCAACGTAAAGATCAAGCAGCGCTACCAGATTCAAGACAAGAAGAAGACAAAGCGCTCAAAGGATGCCGAGTTTTACAAGGGAGCCAAGGAAGGCGAGGATGGCGAGCCCAAGAAGACCATGGCGCCCAAGGGCAAAAAGGTCAATGAGATGAGCGTCGACGATTTCTTCCAAGGCGGATTCGACGACATCATCGACAAGAAGGACGGCAAGGCGGGCAAACTCGGCAAGCGGAAGCGCAGCGAACCCCAGGAAGATGCCGGGAGCGACGACTCAGAGATTGAAATTGGCGAGCAACCGGTCGCGAGTGACAGCGAGGACGATGGTGAAGATGGCGAAGACGGGCATGGCATGAGCAAACAGACGATGGATGCGCTGGCGGAAAAGGATCCCGAGTTTTACAAATTTTTGAAGGAAAACGACCCCGATGCTCTGGACTTTGACGACAACGCCGACTTGGCAGAGGTTGACGAGCTCAGTGCCGGCGAAGAAGCGCCCGAGGACGAGCAGCCCAAGAAGAAGAGAAAGAAGGGCAAGCAGGCCGAGGACGAGGAGGAGCCAATGCAGAGCAACGAGCTGACCCGCGCGACCGTCGCGTCCTGGAGGAAAGCCATGGCTGAGAAGCAGTCTCTGAGAGCGGCCAGACAGGTTGTCCTAGCATTCCGTTGCGCCGCGCACTTGAACGAGGACGACATGGACGAGGAGAATCCGCAGCGGTGGACCATCAACAGCCCCGAGGTCTTCAACGACATCCTAGTCCTGGCGCTCAAGGAGATTCCCGTGGTTATGAATCACCATCTCCCCGTCAAGGAGTCGGCGGCGGGCAACGTCTACGTCCAGACCGAGACGAAAAAGTTCAAGACGCTGTCGCTGCTATTGAAGTCCTACACCACCTCCATTATGCACCTGCTCAGCACGCTCTCCGACGACCGGACGCTCAAACTGACGCTGTCGTCTCTCACCCCCGTCCTGCCCTACCTACTGTCTTTCAAGAAGCTCATCAAGGCGCTGGCCAAGTCGGTCGTCAACTTTTGGGCCCAGCCTGCCAGCACCGAGACGACACGCATCACCGCGTTCCTTGTCCTCCGGCGGCTTGTCGTCATTGGCGACAAGGGAATCCGCGAGACGGTGCTCAAGGCGACGTACCAGGGCCTTGTCCAGGGCTGCCGGGTCACCAACCACAACACCATCCAGGGCATCAACCTGATGAAGAACTCGGCCGCCGAGCTCTGGGGCATCGACCCGGCCGTCGGCTACACCACGGCCTTTACCTTTATCCGTCAGCTGGCCATCCACCTGCGCAACAGCATCGTCCACAACAAAAATGACTCCTTCCGCATGGTCTACAACTGGCAGTTTACCCACTCGCTCGACTTCTGGTCATGTGTCCTGGCCGAGCACTGCAGCCCGCTCAAGGAGGCCGAGGCGGGCAAGGAGAGCCAGCTCAAGCTCCTCATCTACCCGCTCGTGCAAGTCACTCTCGGCGCCATGAGGCTCATCCCCACATCCCTGTACTTCCCGCTCCGCTTCCACCTCGTCCGCTCCCTGCTCCGCACGTCCCGCGCCACGGGCACCTACATCCCCCTGCCGTCTCCCCTGCTTGAGGTGCTCTCCTCGGCCGAGATGAAGAAGCCGCCCAAGGCCACGACCCTCAAGGCCTTTGACTTTGCGGTGGCCTACAAGGCGCCCAAGTCGTACCTCCGCTCCCGTGTGTACCAGGACGGCGTCGGCGAGCAGGTCGTCGAGCTCCTCGGCGAGTACATGTTCCTGTGGTGCACCTCCATCGCCTTCCCCGAGCTCGCCCTCCCGGTCATCATCCAGCTCAAGCGCTGGCTCAAGCAGTCCCGGTCCCGGTCCCAGGGCAACAAGAACGCCAAGATCGGCGCCCAGCTCGTCCTGCTCGTGCAGAAGCTCGAGGCCAACGCCCACTTCATCGAGGAGCGCCGCGCCAAGGTCGACTTTGCGCCCAAGGACCGCGCCCAGGTCGACGCCTTCCTCAAGGACTTTGACGTGGCCAAGACGCCGCTCGGCGCGTACGTCGTCGGGCAGCGCGTCGCGAGGGCCGAGAGGGCGAAGATGTTTGAGGAGGCGAGGAAGGAGGATGAGCGCAAGAGGAAGGAGGATGAGCGGGCGGACATTGAGGTTGATGAGAGTGAGGATGAGATGGATGTGGATGATGTTGCCAAGGACGATGAGGAAGATGACGAATTTGAAGAGGGAGAAGAGGACGAAGAGGAAGATGACGAAGAGTAGATGTGCATTAATCCACTGCGAGAAAGACCCTGGACCAAATCAAGGATACCTATTTTCTGTTCCACCACTCTCACATACTCGCACTCACGCATTCATCGCTCACGCTCATCATGAATGTCAACCCAGTCAAACCCGCCAGAACCCGCGGCCAAATCAAGGAGGACCAGTGCCAAAGCAAATCATCATTTCATACTCATTCTCACTCCGCAGCCCAAACGAGAGCGAGCCTAGTGATACAAACGTCGCCCAAGGGCGCACATGCCCACATGGCGTCCCCTTTGTCGCCAACTCCGCCCAAAAATGCAATCCAGCCAGGGGAAAGAAACGCGCAGCCAAACTTGGCCGCCTGAATCCAACATACTGCCCTATTCCGCCAAAAGCCAGAGGAAGAAAAAGGTCCAAAGCAGAACCAAAAACGCCATTCCATGAGCGAACCCACGCATGCTAGCTCGATGTCCTGCTGAAGTCGACGGTTTTATGCAAAGGGGGGAGATGAGACGGAGCGAGTGTCACGCAGGCCATCAGGCAGCGTCCTGGATGCCCTCCCAGGTAAAGCTCTCGCTGCCGCCTGTTACGTCCCGGACCGTCATGCCCGTAATGTTCAACACCGTCATCTCAACCTCCTCCTCGGTCATGGCCTGGCCCGCCGCCTTTTGTCCCTCCAGGACATCGTACAGGCTGTAGATCTGGTCGTTCTTGACCTCGAGCCGCTTGAGGAGCATGCGAATGCCCTCCGCCAGGTTGAGCCTGTCCCGCCGGCCGAGACCCTTGTCGCTGCCATTGTACTGGGCCTGTAGTCTCGACAGCTCGAGCTGGAGATGGTGCGCTTCGTCCTCGAGGCCTTTTATGACGAGTGCCAGGGCGTGGCCGGGAGACTGCGAGGGTCGCATCGTGGGGTCCTCGGCGGTGAGGTCGCGGTCGGTGATGGGGACAGGACGGGGGACTGTGACGCGCTTCTTGCCGGAGGCGAGTTCCGCGGACGAAACGACGCCGCGGTGGGACGTGATACGGCTGCAGACCACGCAGTTGCGGCAGCTGTGCGCGCACAATCCATCCAGGATCCGGCGGGCATCGCTCGAGAGTGCTGGGCAAGCGTCCTTGTCGAGTCGCTTGCTGGCCTCCATTGCGACACCAGTCTCCACAACAAGCTTCTGGGAGTGTCGGGGTGCCTGCTGAGGCTTTTGACTTGTGTTCGTCCAGTCTCGCTGTCGCGACTGTCGCTGGTCCTTCACAGACAAATTCAGTGAAATAGCCTGGTCTTGGGTCGTGTTATCCACCGACTGAAGCCCAGTGGTGTCATCGAGGTCGTGGAAGGGGTCAGCTCCATGCCCCTTGTAGCTCTGCTGAGCAGAGTCTGCGCGGTTGCGGCGCTTGCTTCCCTTGTTTGCGACATTCTTGTCGCTCTGGGTCGACTTTTCGGGAATAGAAAATGCAACCCTTTGGCCCTGCGCAGCCTGCTTGGTCGAGGTGGTCTTGCTCTTGCTCTTTGACTTCTGCAGAGTCTCGTGCTTCGTCGTGTCTCGGGTCTCCTGCTCCGTGTCATTGCGACCGGTCGGCGTCTTGTAGCTTTGAGAGGTAAGCTCGGGCAGAGCCGGCATCTCCGGCATCTCCCGGGTCTCGGTAGCCTCTGCTGGCCCCGACTCGTTTGTGTTGATGGTGATGTCCGGCACGAAGAACGCCGAAGTCATGTTGTCGTCCGTCTCTTCATCCCGACGAGCAGAAAAGTCTTCCTTGGGAACCGGGCGGCAGTGATCCAGTTGCTGCTTCAAAAAGTCAATCTCCTCCTTCAGCTTCATGTTCTCGGCGTGAAGGTCGTGGATGCTGCGCTCAAATCCTGAATTCTCCCGGCGCAAAATCTTGTTCTCGCTAAAGTACTTTTCGTTATGGCGCACAAGGCTCTCGTTGTCCTCTTGGAAGGTCGTCCTCTCCTGACTCATGGTCTCGACTTGCTGGCGCAGCGTGTCAACCTCCTCGCGAGCCGCATCGTGCTCGTGCTGGGCGGCGTCGAGATTCTCACGGAGGTCCTCATTCTCCTCCATGAGGGTCTTGTTGCTGGACCGGAGGGATCTGTTTTCGTTGATGAGAGAATCATCGCCTCGTCGGATGTTGTTATTGTCGGATCGGAGCGACTCGATTTCCTCGCGAAGGTCCTTTTGCTCCTTGCGCAGATTGTCATTTTCTGCGCGAAGAGACGTGTTTTCGAGCTCCAGAGCATCCCGGCCGTGCTTGAGGGAAACGAGATCCCGACGCAAAGTGTGGTTGTCATGGCGCATCTGATCCGTAGTCTCAAGCTTCTTATGCGAAGACTCGAGCTCCTTTTCCTTGACGCTCAACTTACGCGTAAGTTTGCTGATGTCGTCGCACGCGCTCTGCAGTCTGCTCACCGCGCGGTCTCTTTCATGGGCCAACGAGACATTTTCGACTTCGTTGGTGTTAATTTTGTGTAATGCCTGGTCCAGTCGGGCCTGTAATGTTGCAACCTCTATTTCCAATTCTGTTGCTGTCAGTGATTAAATCGTCTCATGCAGGCGTGGGGCTACGTACGATTCTTTCGGGATACGAGCTTCTCATCGCTATCGTGGCCCACGCCGGCGGTGTACTTTCTAGACCTAAGCTGCAACTCGAGGCGCTCGACCTGCTGCTGAAGGTTCTCGGCATATTCCTGCACTTTATCGTGATGTTCCTGAAGAGAAACGATTTCGTCACGGATCATATCCATGGACACAAAGATTTTCTCCTCGTCCTGGGGGACCTCGATGCCGTCGACCTCTGCATGTGCTGCTGCGGAGGGCCGTTCTTGCCGGTCGTGCACTCGGCCATGCTTGACAAAAATGGGAACGCCGTTCCTCATGGAGCCGCTGAATTTCAGCGTGCCCGTGACAAAGTCGCCAAGATGGGAGACGTCAGGCATGAAGAATGACCGAACATGCGACGCGTCTTGGCCTGGGCTGCCCATAGAGTTGGGTGACGGAGGAACCGCCGTCATGCTCGACTTGGCGGACGAGAGCGGAGGGGAATTGCTCTCGCGTTGCCGGTCTCGCTGCCCACCGTTTTGGGGGCTGAGCGAGGCCCGTCGTAGTCGATCCAACGCGTCTGAGATGGAAGGCTGCCGCTGTGGCTGAGAGATGGGATCCGATGGTCTTCGCATCTGAACCTTGGTCAGAGGACTTGGGTGTCGCGCGCTCTTGGCGGCGACGCGATGAGACAGTGCTCCGGCTGGCGACTTGGACGGGATGGACAGGTCGGATTCGTTGTCGACGCGAGGCTGCATCTGACCACGCGTCTTGGTCGAGCCGGGCCATGCGTCTTGGGTCGAGTCGTCAGTAAACCTGACGGAATTCAGCGGTGGCTTGTTCTCCTTGGAGCTCAGCGGGCGCGTGTCGGTGTCGTCGGCGACAAAGATGGGCGCGTCGCGGCCCTTGGCGGGCAGGGAGAAGAACTCGGGCCACTTGCGGTGGGCAGCCTCCCAGTTGACGGGCAGCTTCCTGGGGGCCGTGACCCTGGCGATGTCGTCGTTGAGGCGGCGCGTCGACTCGCCGTCCGGGTCGGAGAAGACGGACGACATGGTCGGGCTGACGGTGCCGTGCGAGCCCGTCGAGGAGGGCGGCGAGTTGAAGGGGTTTGCGCGGTTGGCGTTCATTTCTCTAAGGATGCGCGAACGATACCTGTTGGCGGTGTCGGCCTCCATGGCTCTACCACGCGTCGGGCGCGATGCTCGAGCGCAGGAGTCGACGAGTGTTGTTGGAGCTGATGCGTTTTGTGTTGCAGAAGCTGGGCGATCGCGGCGCGTCGAGGGTTCGACAGGGCTGTGTCGTCAATGGCAAGAGCCGTAAAGGCTGGAAACGCGTGTCAATGGCGTGAATTGGGCGTCTTGCAGGAGTGACCGCGAGGTTTTCCTGAGCTGGAGGAACGTTGGAGTTGTCGAGAACAAGGTCGAGAAGCGCTGGCGCTTGTGGTTGGTCGGCAGGGGTCTGTTTTGGGCCAGAGTAAACAAACCGACCTGTAGCCCACCGCCTTCACGACGTGGAGCTCTGGGCCACTAAAAATACTAAAAATATCAACCAGTCAGCACCGCATGAGTCATCATCCTGCTCATGAATAAAATCGTTCCGAAGCTATCTATGTTCACCTCTACGCCTTTTACTGCCAATTTAGGCTGTTTCCAACTTGTGCGAAAGTATTGTAAGTATGCAGGCATAGTAATCTCGGTAGACCTAGTTGTTTCTTCAACTAGTGCCGCCCCCAGGTGATGGGAGCATATGCGAAAGAGCAGATGGGACTTTATCGCACGAACGGATGAAAACAGCATCAAAAGAGCGCTTGATTCGACTATGAAAAGAGAAGAGAGACGTATATGAGTGCAAAGGAGAGACTTGCTTTGTGGTGCAGATGCCTTGAAAATAAGGCTATTCGCGATACTGATGGACCCCTGTTTAAGTGGTTGGTCCAAAACACCAACGCCTGCAGACCTGTAGCCCTAGCAACTTACCCCCACCCTCAACGAAACTTGCGTTAAAATACTTGGACAAATCAGATCAGTACAAACCAGAGACAGGGTGAAATCAGTCGTAACCGCGGCCAACATCGCATTTGCTATCATCCAAGCAACATATAATGAGCTTGAGATAAAAGAAAAGACCGGTCCACGGTTCTACAACCTATCCCCTCCCCATTATTTCCTAGCTTACGCCGGGATCGGATCTAGGATGTGGGTGACATTATTATGGAGTTTATTGTCACTCGACACGTAGAACAGGCAGCTGTATCTGTTGGCCGCCACGACGGTCAGCTGACTGGTGCCAACTTTGGAATTGGGGACGGGCTGAGCGTCGCCCCAGTCAGTCTTCCCTGATGACGCGCCACATGTCGGAGTTCCGGTTGATGTAGAGAGGTAGGCCTTGCCCTTGTGGTACGAGATGGCCATGGGCGTGAATTCCTTGGCGCCCTCCGTGCCTTCAATGTCACGGGCTATCAGAGGACGGTTAGTTTGAGGACTATGAGAAAGAGAGGGAGCTAGTGTGTGAGACGCCGGCGGCGGACTCCATCAGGTGCCCCGTTGTCTTTCGCTAGTAGATAACGAAGCATTCCTTTTCCTCCAAGTCACTGGCGCTGGTCGATATCCCGGCGCCCAAGTCGCCCGTCAAGTACACACGTCGAGCTAGGCATGTTGGCCGTCGCCGACTTCGACTAGGCGCTCGTCCATCTTCAGCCAGGACTGCCACCTCGCTGGCGGCGCCGGCCTATACTACTAGTGTGACGCGCCTCAGTCGACCAGCAGGACGAAGTGAACCGCCCGGGCGAGGGGCGGCAGTATTATAAACATCTGAAGAGTTTGCTGGGGTTTGTGGGCGAAGTGTAAGTTTCATGTCTTGCCTACTATTTGTCACATCTAACCTGACTCTCCTAGACGATCCATCTACTGACCCCCGCGACGGCAAGAACAACATCAAGGACCTCCTCATTAGCGACGACGGCTAAGGGGTTGTGAGGATCTTGACGGAGAGTTTGCATCGGGCTGACGTGGGGCCATTGCGGGCATTCTAGATAGGTTGAAGAGGGGTTCATGCAGTCGTATGATGCGGCGCCGTTGTGAAGTGAAGTTTTCTTTCTGGGGGAGGACATTGTGGATAGTTGCTTGAATTGACTCTATTACTGTCTAAATGCTGTTTGTGTACGAACGCCGCTGTTGTAGATGCAGACTGAACCTCTCCCAAATGCTACCCCTGCCAATTGCTAAATCGACTCGACCTTCCAGATTCCGCCATATATGATCCGGCATACAAATCAAAGTCACGTCTGGGCTCTCTAAGTAGCCTCGATATGCGTGAAAACCTGCCATCCTTTCCCCCGGATTGGGCTTCAAGGTCGCGTTGCACTTCTGGCAACATCACCGTTGACCTTATAAGAAGACTCTCCTCTGCGTGTTTCGCCGCCTCCACTTCCTCAGTTGCCTCGCCAACTTCATCCTCGTTCGGTTCCTCGTCTGTGTACCTCAACGGGGCCGGTGAACCGAACTTGAAGGCATTCTTCGAAGACCCCATGAGAGCTATGTCGGCTCGCATCTTGGCCATGTGCCACTGGATCCAGTACATTTGCTCGTGCTCCCGCAGATATCGGTTTCCGTGGAAGCTGTGCAGCACCACCTCCCGGGAGAGGAGGCCGAGCTTGCGGCGGTCGTCGCTCCTCTCGTGCATTCGCTGAGACAACCATTCTACATCATCTGGGGTGACTTCATCTGGAAGCGTTGGAGGCTCCGCGTTTTTGCCTTCGTCCGTGAATTTGGTCCATGGACCGACCATGCAGAGGATGTTCAGTTGTGCTCTTGCAAGGGCCACGGGGTCGTTTGGTGCCACAACCTCTCCGTATCTTTGTTCTTGGTCGTTTGGATCTGTCATGACCAACGCGGTTGCTCCCACTTCTGTTGCAACAATGGGCACACCGGCAAGAGCAGCCTCTCCGATGGCCAGCGGGAGGCCCTCAGATACCGATGAGTTCATAAAGAGCCAAGCGTCCTTCAGAACCTCTTTGGGCTTGCCGAACCCAGCAAGAATAACATTGTCCGAGAGATTGCTCTTGGCAATGAGCTTGTCCATTTCAAGAGCATAAGACGGTTGACGATCCTTGGCTCCGTACACCATGAGCTTGTAATCCTTGAAGCCGTAGCGATTGACGATGACATCAGCTGCTAGAATGGCTGTCTTGATGCCCTTGATGAATTGGATATTGGACAACATGACCACTGTAGGCTTTTCGGTGCGCACTTTGTCGACTGGCGTGAACGAGTCCATGTTGCTGATGCCGTTGACAATTGGATCAATCTTGCGACGGAAACGATTTCTGTTGCAAAGCTTGCCTCTGTCACTGCCGAGTTCCGTTTCCCACATGCTGCAAATATTGTTAGCAAATACGTGGAGGCGAATTTCAGGGGTTTGACTTGCGGGTTGAACAATGACGTGCACGGTGTGACAACGTCGGCGTGGAAGTAGGCCAGCCGGGTTGCCAGGCGGATCCCAGACAGCAGCATCGTCTGCACCGAGATGGGCAGCTCACACTGAGCAGGACTGATGTTGAGACAGGACTCCCGCCACAGGATTGCGTGATCCCAGATTCCAAACGTTACGCCTCGACGGTTCTTGAGGATCATGCCGAACAAGCTGCTGATGCCGTGGTGCGTGCTCTGGAAAACACGGGGGCACTCGTCGGGAACCTTGACGGAGAAGATGAAGAAATAAGCCATGTAGATTCCCATTGCCTCTCGAAAGTCGTAGAAGCTGGGGCGCTCGATGTCAAAGTAATCGGAAGGGTCGTTGATATTGGGGTCGTTGTAGGGTATGAGCCATGCCTCAGCCCATGCGTCCTCGACTTCCTTGGAATTCCAAGTACAGTTGTAGTCCTTGTGCTCGTAGTACTTTGAAATCGAGAGCATTACGTTTGTGTACTTGATCAAATCAGCGCGGGAGTAGCGCTTGGTGCGAGCTCCCTTGACAAAGTCCTTCAAGAGGGGGATGAAAACGCCGGCAATATCCCTCTGCACGTCAGTGTCGTGAATCTTGTCGTCAACTTGGGACTGCAGGATGTTGTCAATGAGTCCGTGATGCGCATCCTTTCCGTCGAGCCCCCGCAGTGGAAGCAACTTAAGCGACTGGACATTCCTCTCAATCTGGAATCGGGGGATGCCAAACTCGTTGGCGCATTCCGCCAGCACATGGTTTCGTATCGTGCTGTGGCCGTTGACCAGGTCTCGTCTGCAGTTCGAAACACCGCCCGGAGCTTCCGGCCAGCACCCGATGTCGTTGACGATGACTGATATGCGGTCCTTGGTGTCGTTGTAGCAGTCTTGGGGTCTATTCGTGACTTGAGTAGCGTCTTTTCCGAGCCCCATTGCGTACAAGTCGGCAGTCCTGATGGGAAGGAGACAGACTTCTGAGACGTCCGTCTCAAGTTCGATCGCCGAGACTATCTGGTCAATGCCGTCGTCCAGTGCGCGTCGGGCGGCGTCAAGATTTCCAGTGTCTCGCGCACGCCAATACTTGCGAAGCAGCGGCTCCTCACGAAGGACAAGCTCATCTATCCAGCAGGCGGTGACGGCATCAAGAGTGCCATTCAGCCAACCACGCCACAGTTCTGTTCGGATGCGCCAGGTTGGTACCGGGCGGTAGACTCGCTTTCCCCAGAGGGGCAAGGAGCTCCAGTGCGGAATGATGGAGCGCTTTTTATTGGCAGCGTGCCTCATGCGTTTGACCTGAAGAAGGCCATGGTGGATGAGCACGTCGTCCGAATCAAACAGGAGATTGCGGGGGCGAATGAGAAGCAGGTCCTCCTCGGGGAAGACTTTGGGAGGCTGCGCGATGGCCGTTTTGCGATCATTCTCTTCCTCCAGAATCGTGATGCTGACAGGGTCACGACGGTGGTGGTACTCAATCTCTGTAACAAACGTCTTCCCGTCGATGACTCTGACAATGCGGCGTATCTTTTCTGACGGAGCCCAGTTGTAGAACTCTGCCCCGTCTCTCAGCGGCACGCCCCAGAAAACCGATAGTCTGTCGCTGGATCCCGCGTTCAGAGGCTTAAAGTCGGCACGAAGCAGATCGGGGCTCCCTTTCGGGGTAGCTTTGTAGTGATAGTAGAAAGCATACGCCGCTGACCCTAGAGACAGGACGCCGTGAATGGTGCGTCCGTGTTTGTCGTAGAAGCTGATTGTCCGGCGGCTGGAGTCGACGACTTCCCGGGACATTGGCCACCTCTGCCGACTACCAGGAGAATATTGGTATGTCGAAGTGTTGCCTTCGTTGTCGACTTGACTGGTGAGCCGGAAATTCTCGTCGTAAGTTGCTTTGAAAATGGGCTCCTTGTCCTGTGGATGCTCTTGCAGGTTTCCGTCAAAGGCCTCCAGCATCATGGTTCCATCATCGCCATTGACTGCAAACCCGGTAATGGTATTGCGACGGAATTCGACAGTGATGTAATTCTTCGCGATAACGCGACGTGCTCCCTTGCGAGCGAGCCGTTTAATGCTGACAAGGGCCGGGCGATGATACACCAACAGCGTATACACCCAAAAGTTCTTCATGATCCAGCACATCTTCCACAAGAGGAGGGTGACGTAAATAATGGAGCTGCGAAAGTACACCCTTCGCAGGCAGTGCGAGAGTTCTCTCTCGATATCCGCCCCTCCCCCGGATATGACGGCTACCCACTTGACGAAAGTCAGGGGAAACGTTACTAACGCCCGGAAGCAGCGCTGTAAAAGGCGGAGGCTGCCATGTGCACGAGAGCCGTTGATGCGCACGGGTTTCAGTTCCGCCACAGGCCCAATGGCGCCCGGGTTACTGTTGCGAGAAAAGCAAATGGCCGTGTTGTATCGTTCGTCGGACTTGTGGAAAATTTCAAGAGTTAGCTGAAGATGGAACTCAAGGGTCGGCAAGTCGACATCGCGGTCCGATAGCCACTGGCTAAACTCCTGAGAGACAGCGACCTGTTTCCCAGTAATTCGGGCAAATATGGCTTCTCTCGGACTCAGGGGGATAGTATCCCAGTTGGAATCCACATTCACATCCAAGCAAAGATGCCGCATGAGCTCCGAGTTGCTCTTGCGGACAAATCGCGCGAGAGTGTTGACGTCTGCAAAAGCAAGCTCAAGCTCAATCCGCTTAGACATGGTCGAGGAGCGATGAAGGAAATGCTCTGCCTGAACAGCCTGGGAGTGTGATAGCATTCCGTCGACACGGGCCACATGGTACAGCAGAGACTCTGCGACCATTGTTGCCAATTGAGACCTCCAAGAAGGCAAGCAGAGCTCCGTCTCTCGCAAGAAACCAGCTGTGACCTTGAGTACTTCGCCATCCAGTTGGCTGAACGAGCAGATGTCCTTTAAGCCAGCCTCAGAGAACTTCTCCTGGCTGACAATGGTGATCTTGATGTGACCTTCCTCCCATTTCTTGATGACTGTTTCGATGATTCCGACTGCCCACGGTGTTTGTTTGACAGTCCCATTGGGGTTCTTGAGACTTCGGTGCAGCAGCTGGGTAATCTTCTGACTCATGACAGAGCCATCGTCGTGCTTCGTCACGGCACCAGCGACCGTTAGGGCCTTCCTGACCGCGACCTTTGACTCGGCGTCATTCTCTGCTCTGAGGTTGCGCTGGGCCCAAATGTCACGTTTGTAGGGGGCCGTGGGCGCCGTAGATGCCGCAGCGTTGGGAGCGGTCCAATCTCTCCACGACCAGAGAAGAGTCCCCAACGCCGCAGACACGGCAGCGATATTCTGAGCCAGAACATCAGAGTATAGCCACCCGGCAGTCGCAGGAATGGCATGTAGCGTGCATCCCACTATGAATCCGACAACTGCAGAGACAAAGATGATGGTGACGTGGACGCGGACGTTCGTGGTGAAGCATCGGTTGAACTGAAAGATGATGACACTCGTGTACCCGAGGATGTAGAGGTAGTACAGGATCGTTGTCTCTGTGCTGTCCACAAACGCCCAAAGAAGAAGAGTAGTGCCGCCAAAGACAAACGTGATATGGCTGAAGAGCTTTACCAGTCCCGAGAACAACTTTCGGCGTCGCATGCTCTCCCATTCCCTGGAGACTGTTCGTGAGTGGCGGTAATCGACGAGCTTCTCCTTGGACAATATGAAGCGAAGGCTCCAGTAGTCCTGCAAGATGACGTCCAACAGCATGACTGAGAAGCAAAAGTACAGAATGCAAAAGCAGATGCCGTACCGCGCCCGGGAGTCGGTGTATATGCTGCGATGGGGCTCTCTTGCGCCCATGATGATGCTGACCCATCGATCCATGAGAGCAACCAGAAACAGGCCCAGGTTCTGCMCCAGATCGTATCGAGCGTTGCGAAAGAGCATCATAATGTTGTGCTCCTTGAGTCCTCGTGAAATCTGCTGCTGCTGCTTCTTCGCCTCGCCGAGCTGGGTATACCAAGCGCTGCTAAAGAGGTCCGGTACATTGCCATCGGGGTTTGTCTTCTTGAATAGCCATTCGATGTACGGCATGCCTCTGGCCACGCGGCCGACAAACTCATCGTTCATCAGTCCGGAAGAAACAGCTTCTCGACTGCGCCGGCTGTATGACGCGAGCGCGGTGCGAAGAGCTTGTTGGGCGGCTTTGCTTTGGTTCTCTGCTTTCTCCATGTCCTCGTCGCTGGTTTGCGACTCAGGTGTGGACAGGTACCATTTCAGAACATCCTTGTCTGCAATCTCGGGTATGTTCTTCATCCAGCCGGCCCATTCGTGGCAGAGTTGGCGATACTGATACAAGAGGAGCAGAATGGCTGTATAAGCAATGGGGAGATAGATTGCGAGATCGTGGCGGTTGACGAAGGAAGAGATGATTGGCGACAGGAGAAGAACCGGCATGGTTCGCCAGAGAACCGTGCGTCCCGAGGTGATAGGACTTCCCCGTTGGTGCATCGTGGCCATGACACCCAGCAGGTTGAGGTAGGTGGTGATGACGACGAGAAAGGCGACAAAGACGAAGCCCACTGAAACCGAGTATTCCACGGTGAACCCGATCAGACCACATACGCCAACAAGAAATGTCAGAGCAAAGCCTCCAGAAAGACGCTGAACATGGAAATATGTCATGTTGTCGTATGCGTAGTGAGCCATGTAGTACGAGCCGGTGCTGCCAACCCAGCCAGTGATGCCAGCAGTCAGTAGGAGGGAGATGAGCAAGGCATAGCCGGCAGCCTGGAGGTGATCAGGATCCATGTAGGCAGTCATAAACATGCCACGGCCGACAAAGGTCAGCAGCAGGACGTCCATGATGGCAGGCAGACAGAAGATTGACATGGCGCCAAACTCTGTGAACCGCTTCTTCCACTGGTCAATCGCCTCATGCGTCGTCAACACTTTAGTATGCGGACCGTCCTTTTCGCTGCTCTTTGTGTCCTTGGAAGGCGGCGGCGCCTCGGAGCTCGAGTACATTGTCATGATCTCGTTGTTTTTCCGATCGGCCGCAACGGGCGGCCGCTCTCCCAGAAAGTCCTTGTACCGTTTGTATATAATTTCACCCAGGTCGGAGGGCAGGAGGCCCAAGAAGATTTCGCACTGAGACCCAAGGACCCAAAGTTCCGAGAACACGGCAGCTTGATCGGGACACGCGAGAAATATCGGACATCGATCCGTGGATTCGATATACACTTCTTCAAAAGCTGCCTTTCTCAAAATACTGAAGAATATCAGCGCGAAGAGATCGGCGTTGACGTCCACGTGTCCGTTTGGGCCCGATGAGGATCCGGGGTTGAATGCCTTGAGGAGAGCGTTCGTACAGGCGTTGAGAGGCTCCCTATCACCAGCGAAGAGAGCATCGTGGATGGTCCTTTCGACGAGTTGATACAACTCGACGAGACTATCGACACTGGGGAGTTCAGTTGCGCCGCATCGGGCAAAGAACTCAAGCCTGGTCCTGAACATGTCCTCGGTTGTCATTGAGCCATCCAGAAGCCCTCGGGCATGGAACTGGTTCCAAGAATACTTGGAGGACTTGTCAATAAGCATTGACCTGCAGAAAGCGACGATTGGCGCTCTGAAGCGGTGGCTGAGTTGCGAAACTCGCATCTGCTGAAGCAACTGAAGTCTCTCCGCATCAGTGGCCCTTTCGAGGGCGGTCCGGATACTCAGTGGCAGGCCGCTGCCGTCGACAAGGCCATTGGCCTTCTCGAGCCGGGCCTCGAGGTCAAGGCGCACAGAGCGGCGCACCCCATGATGAGCCAGCCAGGCATGCAAAACGGTAGTTGCGTCATTCGGCGCAGCTTGCGAGATGAAGAGGTCGACGGCCAGCTTCGTCTGCCCATCTCGAGCCTTAGTCACGGCCCAGAAATAGCCGTCTCCCTCGGGGACTCTAAACCCGGTATCGAGTCCCTTGAAGACGCAGATTTGCTGCGATTCAAGACCCTCGATCAAGTCCTGAATCAAATCACCGCAGTCCTTTTGTCCAGCCAGACGCCGAATCTCCTCTAGGAGTCGATGGATTTCGGTGCCCTTCACGGCACGCAACATCTGGAGCTCCTTGAGGTGGCATTGGGTTTCCACGACGGCGACGTAATCCTCGGCGGACGGTTCCGCAACGAGCGAGAAGCAGCCGAAATGAGAAAAGGCAATCCCGTCTGCAGAAATCTCCCAAAAGTCGCTGCGCTTGGGCGCCATGGCCACGTATTCGGGCGGGTGCGAGAGCGTCGGCTTCTCGTTGCGTAGAATGCTGAGCTCTGAGGGTAGTGGCTGATGGTGTAGGGAGCGAGATGCATCTGGGATTGCCGCGTCGAGGTCCTGGAGCGGCAGTGGTTTGAACTCTGGTTTTGGTTCGCCGTTGGGCACCCAGACCTTTCTTGAGTCCGATGTCCAGCATCGTTGCAACTATCGGGCCGTTAGCTTGAGTGCGTGGAAAGGGTTCATCCAGGCTCACCTCTGTGACGTCCGCCCGTCTCAAATACTCAAATCCGCTCAGGGTGCGGGTCGCGTCTTTTGAGTCTGCTTCGCTCCTCATGTTGGGATTTTCTGGGCCGTGCTCCACGACAGCTCCGAAGTGCTCAGCCAGCTTGACTGCCCGCCGAATCACAGAAGGATGGGGCCTGTGGCGCCAAAGCTCCAGAAAGCCGATGAAGAACTCTGGTCTCATCTCTCGCTCCTTGCCGCACCTTCCCACCAGGCTTCGGAGTCGCTTGGCCTGGAAATAGTCTCTGCGTTGGCCATTTCGCAGGATAGTTGCATTCTCAATGATGATTCCGGAAGCGTGCTCGAAGCTGATGGCATCCAGCTCTTCCGATTCGTGGTTGCATAGAAACAAGACAGAGATATCCCTGAGATATAACAGTTCAATCAGCCGCTCGACTTGTTGCGGCTCTATTGAGGTCGAGGACCGGACAGCGAGGCCGGCCAGACTGTTCTGGAGGCAAGTGTCGGCCAGGAAGCTTGCCGTGTGATGCAGTACATCATCTTCAAAGGCCGCAGGGCCGATGGTTCCGAGGTCAACGGAAGCAACGCTCATCTTTGCCGGGATGGTCGCAGCAGTCACGCTCGAGGCGGGCGTATCATTGCCTTGGGCGGTGCTTGGCGGAGCCGTCAAGCTCGAGTCGCGAGTATAGTTGCCTCGAGACGAGCCCCTGCTGGTGGCGGTGAGCGGGAAAATACTGAGATCATATTGCCTAGCCTCTTCGGCTTCTGATTGAGTCTCGGTCGCCGAGTAGATGCGGAACGACTTGGGCGACTCAAACGGCAGCGGAGTGGCATTCGGGCCTCTGTCATGGCCTCTTGATACCGCCGCTCTCCTCTTGGACAGCCTGTTTGGTTGTGAGCAAGGCGAGAAATCGGATCTTGAAGCAGCGACATACCCCCAGAGCTTTGTGATATTCACGGCCCATGTTCGCCTCAAAAGAAGAAGCAGCCATATTAAGATGGGCGTCCCAAGAGCGACGGCGCCCACGACCAAGTCCAGCTTCTGATGCCAAGTGTGGAGGAGCCGCTCGGCCGGCAGCACCGCATTGCAGTAGACTTGGAATCTCGAGGCGCCGCATTCGGCGATGGTTGGATCATCCGACCCAGGCTGAAAGAATGAAGTCATTCTACGACGAAACAGAAACAGAAACWGACCAGAAACAGAAAGGGTCGACAACAAACAGAGACATGTGTGGCATGAAGCCAGCAGCGAAGACTTTTACGTCATAACCTGTTCGAATAAGACACAAGTAGCGCGGTCGCGAAAGTGCGAAGCCCTTAACGGCAGAAGGCGATGCTGGAGATGGGCGATGCTAGGGCCGGTACGAAGTGGAACGGGTGTGGGATAGGGTGACATGCAAGTTTCGTCGACTCAGCGTGGGACAAGTGGAACAGTCCGAGCAAGGCACCGCCATGACGCGAGCGCTGAGCTGGCCGTCCCGTACGGAAAGTATTGCTCATCGCCGGTGGTCCACGGATCCGAGCGGAGTACGAATAGTCAAGGGCTTGGCCACGACCAGAGCAACTGACGTGCTGGTCCTGCTGGTCAGCCTGTCGTCCGCCGGTGGCAGTGCACGAAAGGCCCCCGTGTTGGGCCCGGGCTGTCTCAGAGGCCCCTGGCCCATGTTCCCACGAGCCAACCCAGCACAGCGTCTGCCGTACGAGTCGCACGTCTGGGTTGGGCCTCTGCACCGCGGTGGCGACGGCGGCGCGATTGGACACGGACGGMCGGAGCAGCGCTCTGTCGCGCGGACGGGACGCAGAGGAGCTGACCAGGGAACGACCGGGGGGGTCAGACTGGATCCGTCGCAACCGGCTATCCCGTCCATGTCAGCTCGCCCCAGGGGTCAATAATGTGCCCAGCGCCAGCATGGGGCGTTTGCGGGTGTGGTCCGACGCCTCACACCCCCTGGTTTGGCTCTGCGTGTAAGCTTATATTAGACCGGCTTACCGAATCCTGGCACGGCTCACGTCTGGAAGGAAATGGCACGAGCTGAAAACGGCCGCGGCGACACGTTCGTCCCGCGTGCTCCGTAGAGTTTCATCGGTCGAATACGAGAACAGCCGCAGCGCCTCCGCAGCGCGCGATAATGCAACCGCCCGGGCGTCCGGCAAGGAGCCGTCCACGATCTGGCTTGGCCCGCAGGGCCCAATCTCAGACAATTCCCGAGACAGGGGTGCGCGCCCAACGCCCATTTGTCATCCGTGGCGCCTGCGCGTGCGCCGCTCCAGGGCAGGGGGGACGAACCGCACGACACGGCACTCGACGGCTCGGACGCGCAGGGCAGCCAGGCCCCATTGGGAAGCCGACGGCGCACGCCCTGTGCAATGGGCGGGGGACACATGTGCGCACACGTGCGGTGGTGCGTTGTCGTGTCTTGCACTGAAGCCATCACCACCCACCACGCGAGGCCACGGCAGTGCGGTGCCGAGGGCGGCCCGGCAGATGGATGGGCCGACGGGTAGGATATGCAATGCGCGCACACCAGCGGGAGGCGCTTGGCCGTGGCGGCGGCGGCGGCCACGACCGCTGCGTGTGCGCCATACGAGTGCGTATTCGGGTGAGGAAACTCGCGATGCCGCCGCTCGGCCACGATGGTTAGGCGCGAGGTCACGTGAGGGGGTGGTTGGCCCGCGCCCGCGTCCTGCATCACGTAGGCGCCAGTTTCCGGATTGGGATCCGTGTGCAGTGCGTGTTTAAATCGTCCTCGCTGCCCTTTGCCAGCTGCCCGTTGCCGTCCCTCCAAGGGCAGGCCCAGGGTGCTGGGATGGGCGACTCGGGCGGTTCGACGCAACGGCTTTGGCTTTGTCTCAGGGCCGTGTCCAGGGTGCGCCGTGCGGATAACCCTGTACGGCGCCTTGTGTCACGGCGCGACGACTCCAGCCGCAGGCACTGGCTCCAGAAACTGCGCATGGGACCTTGTGCCGCTGCGGCGCGCCGTGGCCCTCCTCGTGGCTCGGTGAGCTTCTCGAACCCGCTGCATTCATCCTAAGCTCCATCTCGGACCGAAGCCCAAGGCCTGGTATGCGGTCATGGTGTCTTTGGCTGTGGGCTCGCTCTCGCTCGTCTGACCCCATCCCTGTCCTTTGTCCGCACCCTGGCTGCCGGGTGGCGGCCCACTCGCGGCATCAGACCAGGTAGACATAGAACAACATGCTCGACTCGTCCGGCCCGTTGTGCTTTGGCATCCCGCAACAACCAAGTTTCGCCCGACGTCGCGACGTCAGCAGCGGCTCTCTAGCGTGTCGCCAGCAAGTTGCTCCGGTGGGTGTCGCTTCGCCCCGTGTCCGCCGTGGTCCGACTCCAGAGTCCCGACTGACCGAGAACAGCAGCTCGGACAACGTCTCACCGTGCGTGCCAAGGCGCAGCACGATTTCGTTTCATGCGGTCCATGGCGCCGCCGAGCAACTGTACGCACGCAGTACCTGCGGCACCGCTCGCCAGGAACCCGCGGGCGAGAATCGTCGACTCTTCAGCTGGCTGGAAGTGGACCGTTTAGATTAATCCAATGCGACCACCGCGTCGCCCAGCATCGATAGATCCTCGCTGGGATCCCCAGTTAGCCCCTGTCGTCCCACGATGACAGCCTCAGCTTGCTTCCTTCGCGGCTTTCTCGCTCCTCTGAGTCCCTCGTGCCGAGACCATTCGGGGATCCGCCCGTGCCTCGGGTGCCGCAGCCCCGGCTCTGGTAGCGTTGCAGCAATACGACGTGAGTGACAATTTTGATTTCAGCGCTACAAAAGGAAATGTACGTATGGCGTAGTAATCCTTCCCCCGTGCGTGCTCACCGGAACGGGGTGATGCCTGAATCCGTGGCTCTTGCACCGACAGCTGCAACTCGTAGGTGAGTCAGTGCTTTAGTGAGCATCTCAGCTGGGCCTTCACCGTTTTCTTCGTGTCCGTCCCGTTTTTCACACGCTCGATGCCGTAACTAGAAGGACACTGTAGAATTTTGCGCGGAATAGTTATATATGCGTTGTCATCCCGAGCCTTTAGGCGAGAC
>LFRF01000010.1:219558-242654 GCA_001189435.1 Tolypocladium ophioglossoides CBS 100239 | reverse complement strand
CCCTGCGCGGCTGACTAACTAACTCAACAGTAACAGACGAGCAGAATGGCTAGCTCTTGATGGGCGTCGTGTACTTCTTCCCGTCGCAATACTGGACCCACCCATCCAAGTTCATCTTCTTGATGACGGTGCTGAACCCGTCCGACCCCTTGGCCTTGCCCTGGTGCGAGCAGATGTCGTCGGCCGCCTGCGTGCTGAGGCCGTCGGGCGCGCCCTTGGGGTACTCGATGTTGAAGACGGGCTTGTTGGCCTTGATGAAGGGCGCAAACGTCTCGCACTCGGCGAGCTCGATGCACTGCTCGTTGACCGAGAACTGCACCACGTCGAGCACGTCCTTGATGATGCCGGCCGCGTTCTTCAGGCCCGTCGACATGTTGTACGACGCGGCCTCGTGCGCAAGGAACTTGACAAAGTCGGCGGCGTCGTCGGCGGTGAGCCCCAGCCCGTTGTCGTTTTGCTGGGAGAGTACGTTAGCTGAGAGGCTCTTTGCGTTTCTCGCGGGCGTGGCGGCGGGCGCGCACATAGCCGTCCATGTTGTCCGGGTCGATGGCCGCGCAGCCCTTGGAGGCGGCGAGCTTGATGCGCTCCTTCATGATGTCGCGGACCGAGGGGCTCGACGTGTTGAGCCACTTCTCGCCGGCCCAGCCGTGCAGGTCCTTGCCCAGGTCCGCCTTGTCGAACTTGGCCTGGTCGGCGCGCCAGTCCTCCCACGAGCCCGCGCTGAAGTAGCAGATGACGCTGATGCCGGCCTTGTGCAGCTTGAGGAAGCTGTCGGCGTCGTTGTCGAACATGTCCAGGTCGTACACCTTGGTGTCCGGCGTGACGGCGCCGTCGTCACCGCTCAGCTTGATGGCCTTGTTGAGGATGATCTGCCACGGCGTCCCCACCTCGGGCTGCCAGAGGCCGGTCCGGTTAGCGCCGGGGCCCGGCGCCGGAGGGGGGTTGTTGTCGTTGTTGTCGCTGTCGTCGCTGCCGTGGTGGCGCGTGAGGCCCACGCCCAGGCCGACCGCCAGCGCGACGACGAGGGCGACGACGAGGACGGCGATGCCGATGAGGGCTTTCTTGGATCGCAGGAAGGGCCTCTTGGCCCACCCGCCCGCCTGCGCGGCGTCGTGCTCTGCCTTGTCCATGGAGGCCATGAGGGGCGCTGGGAGCGGCGGTGATGCGTGGCGAGATGGGGGATTGCCGAGCAGTCAGAGTTAGTCGGTCTTGGAAGCAGCCGCGGCGGTTGTCGTCTTCACGACGGTGTTATAACGCATTGTTTTGCGCGTCCCATCACAGGGCGGACGAGTATGTTGCACTGCCCGCACTGCCCGCCCTGCGGGGGGCGGTTCCGAATCACACCTGGCACGATCAATCACAACGGCCGGCCACCCTTTGCCCTTTGCCCGGTGGACAGGACGGTCAATTCCAGGGAATCCGAGACGACGTGCGTAGGCGCGTACGGACGCCGCAATCTCTGTCGCCCACCCGTCCGCAGAGCTCGCCATGCTGTGGACGAGCAGGACCTGGGGCGCCGTCCTCGCTGGTTTGCGAGCGCGGCGAGCCCGACAACGGCCCTGCGCTCTCGCTCTCGCGTCCGGAACTTGGCCGGCCCAGCGCCGTCGCTACAATTTGCTGCATCGCTGCGGCGCGGCGCGGCACGTCTGACTTGCTGCAGCGCGGGCCACGACCCGTGGCAAGGCTCGTCCCTCGTCAGCGCCATCGGGAAACCACGCGCCACCCGAATGGACCTTCGCCGTGTGTGGGATCGAGCGCCGACGCCGTCAGCATCGTCCAAGCGACGTGACACGACACACGTACGAGCACATGTACGAGTACGTACGACTTCCAGCAGGCCCCGCTGCCGGCGACGGAGCACAATGCAGCCGACAAGTCTCCGTGCGGTGCGCATCGAGGCCCAGCCTCGTATTGCTTGGGGCACGGCTGGCGGGCAGCGCCGATGCCCACCGTCAGGCCTCGCCCGTGTGGTGCCTCTTCGAGCTGCAAGCCACTCGATGCTAGCTCGGTGTCTACGGTGGCTGCCGGGCCCCAAGCCTGCGACTATCTTCTGTCTTCCCCGCGGCAGTCTGATTGACTCACCGTCTATACAGAGTGGCAGGCTGATTGGGGCGTACGAACCGTTGTCATGCAATATGATTCAAATCAAATTCTCTCTCAACCACCCAAAAGTCTAGCGCCATTCCCACGCCGCAGCAGAGCTGGAAATGCTGCCGCGAGATCCCGTATCCCAGTCCCCCTTCATCCTAACAGCTCGCTACTTGAGACAGCCGCAAGCCAATGACGCCGAGCTTCAAGCATTCGAAGCCGTCAGCCTCTTCCGAGATTTTCTCTATTCGGCTTTCGGGGTTATCAGGCTCACAGTGATCTATCCGACTCTCGTTTGTCTGAGCTCGATATATGTATATATATACCATACCGCGCAGGCGGTTGAGGTCCAACATACCCCTTCGCCACAGTCGTTCGTTGTTCCCCTTCTTCCTTCTTCGGCAACATAGCCCATCATGTTTTTGCCCAACCTCTCCGCCGCTTTCGGCACCATCGTAGCTGTTGGTAGTTCCCTTGCCGCTGCCGCCATCACTGTCGACAGCACCGTCCTGGTCATTGCTCGCAATGATGCCGAAGCTCAACATGCAACAATTGGCCTTGACGGCTACGGAATTCCCTACGTAAAGCTTATCGTCCCCCAGGCAGGCGTTGCTTTGCCCACCCTGAACTCGTCCCTCACCCAAGGTCTCTATGGCGGCATCGTCACCATCAGCGACGTTTCCTACAACAACAATGGAACGTGGGGCAGCGCCATTACCAAACAGCAGTGGTCTCAGATCCATGCGTATCAGGCGGCTTTCAACACGCGCATGGTTCGCATTAACGAGTTTCCTGGCCCCGACTTCGGTAAGCATCCACATGCGCCGACGTGCACCGCAACTCCATCTTGCTAACTCCCACCTGAAGGTGTTACCACCGCAATCCCCGGCGCTGGCTGCTGTGACAGCGGCGTAGAGCAAAAGATCAGCTTCTCCAACATAACCGCGTTTCCTGGTGCGAACCTCAAGGCGTAAGTGTCTTCGCCCCATCTGCCCACCATATGAAACATGTCACAGGCGCTGACGCGATACAGCGATGCGGGTGTCAGCACCCAGGGACTCTGGCACTACCCGGCTACCATCACCCAGTCCAACACAACCTGGGAATTTGCCAGCTTCGAGCCTGCCGGCAGTTTCAACACCAAGACAACTGCCGCCGTCATCAACAGCCTTGAGGGGCGCCAGCAGATGGTCTGGTTCATTGACTGGGCTCCCGAATGGTCTGCAACCACCAACTACCTGCAGCACGCATATATCCACTGGATGACCCGCAGCCTGTTCTCTGGCAAGCGCAAGGTCCACCTCAACACCCAGGTCGACGACATTCATCTCAACACGGACCTGTACAGGCCTAATGGCACCACGTTCAAAATCCGGACCGGTGACCTCAACGCTCACGTGGCTTGGCAGAAGAACATCAACGCCCGATTGCCTGCGGGCTCTGACTTTTGGCTCGAGCTGGGGCACAACGGCAACGGCGACATTATCGATGCCACTGCGAAGGCAAACGCTGAGAGCGTCTGCAAGCCTGCCTATGCCATCGACTATCCCTCCCCACCTGATACCGCGCTCGAGTTCAGGAAGCCTCCTGGGACTGGCACTGATCTGTGGCCCGCCGAGTTTGAGAAGTATGGATGGACGCAGAGCTGCGCCAAGTTGGACGATTTTGCCTCATGGTTCCTGAACAAGGCCAACCTCAACGCCTTTGCCCACGTCTCGCATACTTTCACTCACGAAGAGCTGAACAACGCCACCTACCACGATGCCTCCCGCGAGATTGCCTTCAACCAAGCTTGGCTGAAGGAGATGGGTATCGACCAGGCCGCAAGGTTCTCACCAAAGGGCATCATCCCCCCGGCCATCACCGGCTTGCACAACGCCGATGCCCTCAAGGCCTGGACGGACAACGGACTCATCTACGTCGTGGGCGACAACACCCGCCCTGTCCTGCGCAACCAGCAGAGCAAGTACTGSCCCCTGGCCACCACAGTCGAGGCCAACGGCCTCACCGGCGTCACCATCATTCCCCGTTTTGCCACCACCATTTACTACAACTGCGACAAGGCCGCGTGCACTGTGCAGGAGTGGAAGGACACGTCCGCTGGCAAAGGTGACTTTACCTCGCTGCTCAATGACGCCCGCGCGACCAACACCCGCTATCTCCTGGGACTCCAGTCCGATCCTTACATGTTCCACCAAGCAAACATGCGCCAGATCGACATGGACACCATCACCGTCGGCTCTGAAAGCGGCAAGATGTCTTTGATCATGAGCTGGGTCGAGACCGTCGCCCAGGAGATGTACCGCCTGACAAACTGGCCCATGACTTCGCTGAAGCACGACGACATCGCCGCGTACTTTATCAACCGCCAGACCCTAGATGGGTGCCAGCCAAAGGCAACCTACAACTATGCCGCCGACGGAAAGACCATCGAGTCCGTCACCGTCACAGCCAATGGCAACACCTGCAGCGTCCCCGTCCCTGTGACCTTTCCCGGAGGTGTTGTCGAGGCAACGGGTGGCACTTCCAGGCTCGACAAGGTGGGTAGCGAGCCGCCCATCTCGTGGGTGACGCTGTCCGGCCAGCCAGTGACGGTGCGTCTGTTGACGCCAGTCGCACTCTAAGGAAGGAAGAGAGGGACAGCAATGATGGAAGCGGCGGAGGGTCGTCAGGGGATATGGAGCAAGACCGATATTGCAGGGTTAATCAAGGTTTCTCGAGAAATATTACTAATTTGCACATCACCCATACTGTAGGGAAACACGTTGTAGTTTTGGAGAAACTCAGTCTCGGTAGTTTTGTTGCTCGCTTTGTGAGGTGTTTACAGTGCGGCAAGCTTGCCCAGTGACGCTACTCTGTGCTTGTGCTACGCGTAACAGTCAAGCATGCTGCTGTGCCACCGCCAAGATCAACCATGGGGCATCTCCACGGCTGAGCCTGCAAGTCCATCCATCTTCTTGGTGCTATATCCGAGACACCAAATGCCGTGCATTAAGGCTGCTCGTCGTCCTACGTTGCATCCACCGAGGACGTTATTTCCGGCCACTTTCCGCCATTACGCCGCATTAATTGTCCGTCTCATAATAAGTACAATCCCTAGCTCAGAACTACACCATCAAGAAGCTCGGATACTACGCTTTAGAGGCGTCTGAACGTCCAAAACGGATTGATGCTTTGCCCGCCAGTCTCGCGCATATACGGCGGTTCACCATCTTCCGCACTGTCTACACGCCAGAGTCGGACACTGAACTGGCAGAGGGTGGCGCTTCTGTATGGAGGGCCCAACGGCATACGACTTGTACACACGCTCCCAAGGACCAAGGGCCAGGCCGGGAGCTGTTCAGACGTCCAAGCGACGTCGATGAGCGGCGATTCTCGATGCTGCCATCAAGCTACCGCCCCGAGATGGACGATTGGGTCAGCAAGAGAGCTCCAATGGTTACCGGGACCGAAACACGGGTTGTGAATTCGTCCGGTGGTGCAGCAAAACGTTGGTTCCCGGACCTGGCATGCAGCGTCCCGACCCTTGGGTATTGGACGAGGGCGCCGATGAGGACGTGGGCCGATGCCGGATCCGGCCACCCAAATTCCTCGACTATCCGGCGTGATTCGTCTTGAGGTGCTTGATCCAAGGTGCGTGATTTAGGGTGCGTGATTTGAGGTGCCTGATGGCGAACTCAGTTGAGCTCAACCCAGCTGACGAAGAGTGCAGCATGTGGTCCGACTGCGCTGGGATCCTGACCAGCTTTCCCCAATGTGACTGATCAGCCGCAGCACCCGGGGTCACGTATGCTAGCACAACTGAAGGCACGGCATGCGCATGACAAACTGCCCGTCGGGTTACCTGCAACGAAACGCGCTGGGGCCAAGGGCAGTCGTGCAATGCCGCGAGAGCGTAGCACTGCAGGACGCTTCAATCGATAACCACCTAGCTGCTTCGTACCTTGCGGCGCAACGGCGACGAACCGCTCGCACTATTGCACGAGTATTCCTGGTCGCCGACAGCCAAGGCCACGGCCCCTGCAGCCGACCAACGCCATGTGCCGGAGCGGAGGAGCCCAGGGCAGCGCGGCCCCCGCCGCCCTTGATGCCGGCTCGATGCCGGCTCGATGGATCGATGATGCAGTGATCAGCCGTCCACCCCTGTGGCCGTGGCCCGTCACGCAGCTGAACTGCAGCTCGTCGCCCGTCACCCGGCAACGAAGCACGGCGGCTGCCCAGCGGCCAGGCATTCGATTGAAGCAAGCGCCCATCATCGATGCCCCGTGATTTGTCCGTGGCTCGCCGTGGTCTATGGGCGCTGTGTGCTTGGGTCTGGGACTCTCTCTGCGACCCGGCGGCTGCAAGCTTCATGCAGTGCGGTGGCTTCGCCGTCACGCCTCACGCCCCACGCCCCCGCGATGCCCTGCCAGGAACTGCCGGGGCCCCGGGATGCAGCGCTCAGGGGTCAGGAGTCAGGACAAGTCATGCTCCTCAATACCGCCGAACGAAGCAGCAAGCTGCATATTGCGCGGGCCTGCTGCCATGAATACCTATGGGCAATGGCCAGAAACCCCTCGTTGTCTTCCTTCAACCAGCTTCGAGTACGTTCCTGCGCGCAGCCTCCCGTTGTCCGTGCTCGTTTGCTTCCGAGTAAGTCGACACGCCGCCAGGGGTCCCAGGGTGGAATGCTCGATAATATCGCACCCACAAAACAGCGCCTTTTCCGCTGTCGGTTTGTCCCATCTTGATTGCTTGATTGAGAACCTCGGATCCGTCTCCTAGATTGCGCTCCCTCGGCGCCCCTCGGCTCACCATGGCACGCCGTCTCCTCGCCGGATGCCTCGCCGGCGTCTTGCTCGGGCCGTCCGTCGTTGCCCTCAAGTGGCCTCCTGGCAAGCTGGGACCCGGCTGCCCGCTCGGCACGGATGGGGCAGACTGCGAGCCTGTTCACTCACTCATTTCCCGCGTTGCCCTTGAGTTGGGATTGGACTGCCCCGCCGGCACGGATCCGGCAGACTGCGTCGATGAGCCCGTTCATTCACCCGTTTCTGGAGACGTGGCGGCCCGTGCCGATGCCGCCGCCGCCGCCGMCGCCGCCAACGGCACCGGGGTGCTGGAAGATGCCTTTTACGCCCTCACGGTCCTGCAGAATAGCTACTTTGAGGCCGTCAACGGCACCTGGCCGTCCTCCATCGACTGGACGGGTGCCATCATCGAGACGGTTGTGTCGGGCATGTTGACGACCCTGACGCAGTCGCTGTCCAACGACTTCGGCGGCGATGCCAATTGGAAGCAAAAGGAGAATCTCATCTCATCCGTCTATGCTCAAGTCGTCCACTCCTTCTTTGGTCAAAACGCGCTGGCCATCAAGGGCCAAGTAAGTGTGCCTCATATTCACCGAGACCAGCCGGTATTAACGCTCCAAGGCCTACGACGATATCCTGTGGGTGGTCCTTGGCTGGCTCGAGGCCATCAAGTTTGTCCGACTCCATTCCGAGCTCCACTACCCCGGCACCGAGCACGACTGCAATCACCTCCCCGCCCAGCTCGGCCCAACCATCCAGACGTCGTCGTGGCAGGGCTACAACTGGCTCTGCGCCTTTGCGGACCGCGCGCGGGCCTTCTGGGACCTCGCCACTCAGGGCTGGGACACGAAGCTCTGCCACGGCGGCATGACGTGGAACCCCCGGCTCACTCCGTACAAGAACGCCATCACCAACGAGCTGTGGATCTCCGCCTCCGTCGCCATGTACCAGCACTTCCCCAACGACACCTTCAAGCAGTCCTTGGCCGCCGACATGGGCTTCCCCACCAAGGACCCCGTGTATCTGGCCGCCGCCGTCGAGGGCTACAAATGGCTCAAGGGCGTCAACATGACCAACCAGCAGGGCCTGTACGTGGACGGCTACCACGTCGACAGCAGCAAGCCCGGCAACGTCGAGTGCGACCAGCGCGACGAGATGGTGTACACGTACAACCAGGGCGTCATCCTGACGGGCCAGCGGGGCCTGTGGTCCGTCACGGCCAGCGCGTCGTACCTGGAGGAAGGCCACAGGCTGATCCGATCCGTCATCAACGCGACCGGCTGGAGTCTTGACAAGAACGCGCCCGTCGACCCACCGAGCCGTGGGTTGCCGCCGTGGAGAGGCATTGGCCGCGGCGGCGTCCTGGAGGAGCAGTGCGATGCGACCGGGACATGTTCCCAGGATGCGCAGACCTTCAAGGGCATCTTCTTCCACCATCTCACGGCTTTCTGCGCGCCCATCGAGCCCGTCACCGTCCAAGATGGCATGATGGTCAACATGCGGGAGTATCGCAGCGCCAAGGCAACCCACGACAAGGCGTGCAGCGCGTATCTCGGCTGGGTCAAGAACAACGTCGAGGCCGCTCTAGAAACTCGCGACAGCGCAGGCCGCTTCGGCATGTGGTGGGGAGCCGGAGCCCGCACCAGCGGCGCCATCGCGGCAGGCGACGACGACATCAACCACATGGCGCCCAACACTACAGACTACCGCAACAAGGGCACGCCGCAGGACGAGATCTGGGGCAAGAACACGTGGGAGCCCGGGTCCACGGGCGTGAAGCTGCCCTGCCAGGACCTCGTTCTGCAGATCAACAGCGATCTCCGCGTGCCAAGTGGACCTACGCAGCTCAGGCGCGAGGCCTTCCCCAAGGTGGCCGTGCGCCAGGAGGACCCGAATAGCCGAGGCCGGGGGCGGACGGTAGAGACGCAAGCTGGGGGCATTGCGTTGCTGAGGGCGTACTGGGAATTGTCGCAGTCACGCTGATGACGGCGTTGCTTGGAGACGTGGAGTTCTTGGCTCAGCCCAATGTGTCATGTTGACCTATATACCTTGTCCAAGTACTTCGTACGTTGCCGACTAGAAGGCAACTCCACAGCGTTGATGGCCCAGTAATGCGATTTTCCGGCCTCTGGGGTTCTGACCATTCCGGACGTGGACGAGTGACGACGGCGGCGCCCAACGGTGTGCGTGGCCCGCAGATTGAACGGATGTCGGAGCCGAGTGTGGGTCCCACACAGCCGGCCGCCAAACCGCATTAGGGCGGGGCCAAGCCGCATCGGGGGGTTCGATTCGAGGGCACAGCCACTGTAAAGAGGCTGCGCACGTAGCGCATCTCGGATTCATCGCCTCCTGGTTACGGGTTGTTAATGTCGGGGCTGAAAAGTGTGATGCCTTAGGTATAAGTAGGAGGGTTTTCTTCGTTTGATCGAGGTGGTCTGGATACCGTCGAGCCCTCGGATACAAACCACAGCTACCTACCCTATACTACCTTACACCAGAGTCTTGGCACACACATCAACACACAACACAAGTCTCCGTTATTCAAGAATCCAAGAATTGTCTACCTAGATCTCACGCGTTCATCACCACCCGAGAAGAAAGCCCGGTCGCCATGTCTCTCATCATCGGCCTGGCCCTCAGGGCCCTTCGCAACGAAAGGCAGGCAAAGCAGGGAGGAGACTCACAACACTACGACCAGCAAGCGGCCTACGACCAGCCAGCCGTCTACGACCAGCAAGCAGCTTACGGCCAGCAAGCAGCTTACGGCCAGCAAGCGGCCTACGGCTACCCTCCCGCCAACGCAAGTTACGCTCCCGCCAACGCAAGCTTCGCTCCCAGCAATGCAAACTATGCTCCCGCCAACGCGAACTATGCTCCCAGCAATGCAAACTACGCTCCCAACGCAAATTACGCACCCAGCAATGCAAACTACGCTCCCAACGCAAACTACGCGCCTAGCAATGCAAACTACGCTCCCAACGCAAACTACGCACCCAGGAATGCAAACTACGCTCCCAACGCAAACTACGCGCCTAGCAATGCAAACTACGCTCCCAACGCAAACTACGCACCCAGGAATGCAAACTACGCTCCAAACGCAAACTACGCTCCCCCCAACTACCCGCGGCAACAACCCTGCAAGGCCGAGCGGCGTTATATGAAGCAGATGCGCAAGGAGGACCGGAAAGAGGACCGGAAGGCCCGCCGCGCAGGGCTATGGGCGTCGTCGCCGCCGCCGCCGCCGCCGCCGCCGGTCGTGAATAGATATCCGGCCGGGCCGGTTGCTGAGCGGCAGGTGTATGCTGCGGAGACGGCGAGCATGAGGGACGCGCCGCCTTCGTATGAGGACTTGAAAAGGGAGTCGAAGAGGCGAAGTTGATTGGTGGGATTGGACATGGAATACGATGAACAACGGTACTTGAGCAATGAGTTTTATTTCTCTTATCTGTATGCTATTGAGGGAATTAGACCGTCACACTTGATTTGTTCAGCATGCATGTGGTGTAACGTACGAAGTAATATTGTGGCGAAATGCATTCGCTTATGGGCTGATCTGCCGGCAGACAAGCACGCCGGTTTGCATTCCATGTGCCGCCCGGCGGCTCCGATATCGACCGCAGCAAGGGGCGGCCTCTGAGCTGCATAAGACGGCATCTGCCTCGCCTCCAGCGTCGGAGGCTGCTGATTCGAACCGTCCTGATAAAGCAGTCAGCCTTCGATGTTGGGGGCTGCGAATTACGTACGAGGAGCAAGGTGCGGATCCAAACGTGACCGCTTCGACGCCCCATGACCAATGAGCACGCGCCGCCTTCATCGTGAGACAGGAAGGTGAGAGTTACGGCAGTGACGCAAGTTCGTTTTTACAATGGCGTTGTTGTCTAGGTATCCGTACGGACGGACTCCGTGTATACTATGCTTCGGCGAGGTGGGCTTGAGTGACAACGCACCAAGTGGGCCAGACACATATCGTCCATCTTATCAAGAGCCAAGAGCCGCCCCGCCGCCATCAAAAACTTGGGTCCGATGCGATGCGTGACTGTTCTGTTTCCTCCATCCCAACATCACCCCCCAAAAGTGCCAATTGACTCGCGATGCCGTCGTCCAGCGGGCTGCCGGCCACAAACGGCACCGTCCAGGGCCTCAATGGCCACTCGAGGCCAGAGACGCCCACTGGCGGCATGGCCCTGACCGAGTACAGCGCCAACCCGTCGCCGCCATCGGAGGAGAAGCGGGCGCGCGTCCAGGCGGTCGTGCCGGAGGACTTTTTGCTGCCCAACGGCTACCCGGATGTGAGTGACTGCGACCGGAGGCTTACACGGCGGTTACGAGGCTAAGGCGAACTCAACAGTACCTGCGAATGATTGCCAGCGCCACGTCCCGCGTCTACGAGGCCTGCAAGGTCACCCCCCTGACCCATGCCATCAACCTCAGCAACCGCCTCGAGTGCAACGTCCTGCTCAAGCGCGAGGACACGCAACCCGTCTTCAGCTTCAAGCTGCGCGGCGCGTACAACAAGATGGCGCACCTCGACCCCGCGCAGAGCTGGAAGGGCGTCGTCTGCTGCTCCGCCGGCAACCACGCGCAGGGCGTTGCCTACTCGGCCCGCAAGCTCAAGATCCCCGCCACCATCATCATGCCCGAGGGCACGCCCAGTATCAAGCACACAAACGTCGCGCGCCTCGGCGGCCACGTCGTCCTGCACGGCGCCGACTTTGACGCTGCCAAGGAGGAGTGCGCGCGCCGCGAGAAGCTCGACGGGCTCATCAACATCCCGCCCTTTGACGACCCCTACGTCATTGCCGGCCAGGGCACCATCGGCAACGAGCTGTTTGGCCAGGTCAACATGTCCAAGGTCGAGGCCATCTTCTGCTGCTGCGGCGGCGGTGGGCTGATCGCTGGCATCGGCCTCTACGTCAAGCGCATGGCGCCGCACGTCAAGGTCATCGGCGTCGAGGCCTACGACGCCAACGCCATGGCCCAGTCACTGCAAAGGGGCGAGCGAGTCGTGCTCAAGGACGTGGGGCTGTTTGCGGATGGTGCGGCCGTCAAGACGCTTGGCGAGGAGACGTTCCGCATCGCCAGGGAGGTGGTGGACGAGGTCGTCGAGGTGACTACCGACGAGATTTGCGCCGCCATCAAGGACATGTACGACGACACGCGGTGCGGCCTGGAGCCGGCGGGGGCCCTGTCTATTGCCGGGCTGAAAAAGTACGTGGCAGAGCGGCCGTCGCTTGACTCGAGCCGGACGCTCATCGCCGTCACGTCGGGCGCCAACATGAACTTTGACCGGCTTCGGTTCGTGGCCGAGCGCGCGACGCTGGGCGAGGGAAAGGAAGCGCTTCTCGCCGTGTCCATCCCCGAGCGGCCCGGTGCGTTTGCCAAACTCATCGACACCATCATGCCCCATGCCGTGACCGAGTTTTCCTACCGGTACGCGACGGGCGAGAGCGCCAACATCATGATTGGCCTGTCGTTGACGGCGCCGGCGAGCCAGCGCAACGAGGAGCTGCGGGTGCTCCTCGAGCGTATCTCAGCCGAGGGCATGAGCGTGACGGACCTGTCGGGCGATGAGCTCGCCAAGACTCACGTCCGGTACCTCGTCGGCGGGCGCTCCAGCGTGCCCAACGAGCGGCTCTACATGTTTAGTTTCCCCGAGCGGCCGAGCGCGCTGGAGAAGTTCCTGGTGACGCTGCGGCCCAAGTTCAACATCAGCCTGTTCCACTACCGCAACTACGGCGGCGACGTGGCCAAGGTGCTGGCGGGCATCTCGTGCCCGGAGGACGAGGCGGGGGAGCTGTCGCGGTTCCTGCGCGAGGTCGGGTACCCGTACGAGGAGTTGACGAACTCGGACGTGTACAAGACGTTTCTTTGTTGATGACGCGAGTACATGCCTCGATGATGCTGGTCGGCTATCGTCGTGACCAGAGATGCCCGCGGGTCGATTCGTGCTTGGCGTTTTGGTTGGGTAGGGAGTTTCAGGAGCCGACGATGTCGTTGTTGACACCTTCGTCGAGGCTTTTCTTGACACCTCATTTTGTCTCTAGAAGCGCGATGGATGCACGATGAGACCAGGATGACATATAGACTGGGTACCGGGCATCTAAAAAGGGGTCGTCTGGGCGGCTCTAAAAACGGCGTGCAGCCAATCTACCTGCGTCGTGTGACCGTTTGGCTGGAAGCTTGACAGTTGTGTCCGTACGTCGGTGGCCGTGTATGTGAAGCACTTGGTATTCTGTACGTGTCGACGAGTTTTCAAGACGACGGCCCTGAAACAGGTCGGCTGCGAAGTGGGCGCGATGAAACGAGATGCATTGCCTGCGTGATCTCAGGCGAAGGATCCCCGGGTTGCAACCTCGGTGCGACACAGGCGGGATGCTCCCGAGATCTCTGGTGCCGCGCAGGGATATGCCCTCGGTCTGGGTCAAGGCCAGGGACCTGTCGGCGGCGACGCAGTGGCCGGTTTAGGGCCCGTGCGGTGTGAGGGTTGCGGCGGATCGGGGATGCGCACGGGCGACGGGTGGTGCGGCATCTCGCGAAGCGGCCACCCAAGCCACACAAATAGGAAAAGACTTCCTGGAGCACGGCGGGTGCTCTGTGCGAGGAGAGCGGATTGTGTACATGCGTACGTGTAGTGGTGGTGTCAATGCAGGCTTTTGGTGGGGGCCAGCTGAGCGTTGGGGCCATGTTGGTTGGCGGCAGCTTGAAACGCTTTGCTTGCTGAATCTGCTGTGCCTGCAGCGCAGTCGAGACCAGACCAGGCACCAGTCTTTTCTTGGGTCCAATGCCCCATTCGAACCGGACAATAGACTCGAGTCGTCACAGCGCAGCTCGCCGAGCGGATCATGCCCCACGGATGACATACCGCCTCGGCAGCTTTGGCCAGGGAGATCGTGAGCCATTTGCGGCACCCCGACGGGACAGATCCAGTACATTTGCATCCCGCCCAGTCGCCGATGGCGCAGCAACAGTGGAAGCCCAATTTCCGCACGGCGGACTGAAAATTTACGAGCCTCGTACCGCGTCCTACGCGTTCCAGGCGCCTTCTACCGAGCTTCCATCGCTGGCGTCCCCACTCGCCACCCGCGGGAAGCAAAACCGCCAGCGGACGAGCCAGCCGGTGGCCCGTGCGCGGGTGCCGGTCATCTGCGACAGGCCGGGGTGCTCCCTGAGTTCCAGGGGAGGGATCGAGCTTCGGGCTGATAATGAGACAAGACGATGGACGCGTCGCGCAGCCCCCCGGCGGTGTTTGACAGAGGCAGAGCGGTGGGAGTGGTAATGGGGGCGGCTGAGTTTTCCTGCCGTTGTACTCTGATGCAATGACCTGCGTGATGGGCTGATGGGTGAATTGGCTTTCGTCTAGAAACAATCGGATGGACGCAGGGTGACCGCACCAGACGGGGTGACAGCATCAGGACGGAGCCATTCGCAGGAGATATCGGTACTTGCCCCCCCCCGTATTGTTCTATTTACGAGTCGAGCTGCATGCGCCTGTACGCACATGCAGCGCCTCCGGAGTCGCCGTCTGCCCGGGTCTCGCGTCACAGGGCACAGGGCCACAGGGCACAGGGCTACAGGGCCGGAAGTCCCTCGGAGGCTTGCTGAGCTACCCCACGTCAAGCTGTCGTTCCTCTCTGGGCCGCCACCCTCCAACCTCTGCGCCTATCTTCCATCMATCCACCCATTCACACACTCGCCTTTCCCTCCTCTCGCCTCCGCTCAACGGCGCGCTTCGCCATCGCCCTTTTTGTCTCACTCTTCACCCGACATTGATTTCGCGGCCGCTGCATCCGCCGCTACTGCGCGTCAGCTCTCCTGGGCCTGCATGTACGTCCTGCGTCGTCGAGCTGTGGCGGTGGTGTAATCGCCGTTGTACATCCCTGGTCCAAGGACCAGCACGCGACCGCTTCTCGCGAGAGAACCGTTGGCCGCCCCGAGGCAGCAAACACTCGCCTTTACCGATTCCTTGGCGCAGGCCCCCGTCAACCGCTGCTATCCCAAGGCCCGCCGCGTTGTCTCGCGACCTCGACCTTGCGCGCAGCCGCCTCTCCACTCGAAGCTGCCCGGGCGGCGACCAATTTTCGCTCTCTTCGCCGCCGGGCTGTCGAATGCTTGCCTCTGCCCGACCAACAGACGAGTTCCAGTGCTAGATACCCGGGCAGGCGGCCGTGCGCTTGGGGTCCATCCCCGATCCGCTTGGACAGAGCATGAAACGTCCCCACCGCATCCACGCCGACCTTGTTGTTGCTGCCACGAGTCTGAAATATACAGCACCTGCCGGAAGGGACGAGAGCTGCTGTTGGCGCGAAAGGCGACGATACGGCACGCACGTCGAAGCGACTCTGTCGCAGGCTCGCAGCGGCAGGACCGTAGAAGCCCCGTGCAGCTGATCATTGCGGCGCGCCTTTGGCTGCGGGGGGGGCATCATCAGAGATCGTTGGCCACAGTGGCCTCGCTCGTTATATCCCCGCGCGCCAGAAGCAGATCACCATGAGGCGCGGGCGCGCTCCAAGCTCGCCCTCGCCCTACCGGGCGCTGGCTCACCACCAGCAAGCAAACTCGCCCGCGGCCATGTCAGACCCGAGCTCGCTCATCCGGTCCTTCGACGTCGAGACCAACCCGACGCGGCCGGTGCGCCCGTCGCCCCTGGCGGCCTCCACCATCAGGGACATGCCGCTGGACCTGGTCGAGCGCATCCGGTCCTTTCCTTTGTTCCAGTCGGCCCCCGAGGACTTTCTCGTTGCCATCGGCAACCACTTGAAACCCCAGATCCACGGGCCCAACGATCACATCATTACCGAAGGCGACGAAGCAAAGGCCATGTACTGGCTCGTACGCGGCGTCGTCGCCGTCACATCTCGTGACGGCGAGGCCGTTTACGCCGAGCTCAAGTCCGGCGCCTTTTTCGGCGAGATTGGCGTCCTCATGAACATGCCACGAACCGCCACCATCGTGGCCCGCACGAAATGCCTGTTGCTCGTCCTCAAAAAAGAAGACCTGCAGTTCGTCATGCCCAAGTTTCCCTCCATGGAAAAGGCCATCCTGGAAGAGGCGCAGGAGCGGCTCAACCTGCTCAAGAAGAAGCGCCAGGAGGGCGGCGCCATCCTCAAGTCGCCCAAGGGCGACTTTGCGCCGCGGGCTGCCGCGCCGGGCGAGGTGTCCAAGGGTGAGACCGGCGCCATCAAGGATGGGGCCGTGGTCAATCACAAGAAGCGCAAGTCGCCGAGCCCCGGCATCATCGAGGACCCGGCCGCCGGCAGCGCCATAGGAAGCGGCTTCGTCAACATCCGAAAGACTCTCAAGGAGCTTCCCTTATTTTCGACACTACCGCCCGATATCCTTCACTTTTTGGGTCTCAGCGTGCAGCCCAAGACGTATCCGCCATTTACCGACATTATCCGCCAAGGTAACCCCGGCAATGACATCTACTTCATCGTGCAGGGCGAGGCCGAAGTCATTCACGAGCAGCCGAGGGAACCATGCAAGACGCAAAAAGCCCCCGGGCTGATACAGTCACGGCCGCGGCTCAAGTCGGGCCTGTACTTTGGAGAGGTGGCGAGCCTGGGGCTATCGCCCGGTCGAACGGCTACCGTGAGGTCCATCACAACCGTTGAATGCTTGACGGTCCCGGGCGACGCCCTAGATGAGCTCTGGAGACGGTGTCCCCCGGACATCAAGTCCCAGGTGGAACACACGGCGAGGATGCGCTACAAGAGTCAGGACGAAGACGTGCACATGGCCGACGCGGACGCCGACGGAAAGGACACGGCCAGGTCGGACCCAGCCACGCCCACGCCCACGCCCACGCCAACGACACCAAGCAGAGGCGCTTTGCCGAACCTCGCGTATACGACACCATCAAAGGCCGCATCCCCCAGCAAGGATGACTCGGAGATTATGGAGCCCAAGGACCCGGATCCATTCCTCAGCGTCAACATGGAGAATCTGAGAAACCGACGGCGCCACTCGCTGGCACCTCCCACGCCGCAGACGGAGAGCTTGACGCCCGGGAGGCAGAATGGCATGCGCTCGTGCTTGATCGACACGACGCCCATCAGGTTCGCCATTGCGCAATCGCCTCCTGATAGTTCCGACGCACGGGCAAAGCGGGCCAAGACGCTGCCTCGGCGCCCAATCTCGCAGGCCAAGCCGCCCCTGCCAGACAACATTCTTGTGCGCGTTTTCAAGGAACTCGACGTCGGCGAGCTCATACGGCTTCGCATAGTCAGCAGGCACTGGCGGGACGTTCTGACCACGTCCCCCGACGTCTGCAACGACGTCGACTTGTCGCACTACAACCGTAGGGTGAGCGACGAGGTCATAATCCGTGTTCTGGCCCCCTTTATCGGCACGCGTGCCGTGACGGTGGACCTAAACAACTGCTTCCACATTACGGACGAGGGATTCTCGGCCCTGTGGCACAGTTGCGGCAAAAAAGTGAAGCAGTGGAGGATGAAGTCCGTGTGGGACGTGTCAGCGAACCAGATTCTCGAGATGAGCGAAAACGCAAAGGACCTGGAAGAGGTGGATTGGAGCAACTGCCGCAAGGTGGGGGATAACCTCCTGGGCCGTGTGGTCGGATGGGTCGTCCCCGGATCTCCCACGACGGCCAAGAAGAGCGTGGTCATGCCCCCCTCGGGAACACAGCCGGGCCAGTCAAACCTGTCGAAAGTCAAGAAAGGGGCCCAGAAGCAGGAGGAGCCGAAGCAGAGCGCTGCCCCTGGGACGGTATTTGGATGTCCCAAGCTCAAGAAGCTGAACCTGTCCTACTGCAAGCACATCACCGACCGGTCCATGGCTCACCTCGCCGCCCATGCCTCTAACCGCCTGGTGTCACTATCCCTAACTCGGTGCACCTCCATCTCGGACGCCGGGTTCCAGTCGTGGGCGGCGTACAAGTTTGAGAAACTGACGGACCTGTGCCTGGCAGACTGTACCTATCTGTCGGACAATGCCATTGTGGCGCTGGTCAACGCCGCCAAGAACCTGACACACCTGGACCTGTCGTTTTGCTGCGCGCTGTCCGATACATCCACCGAAGTTGTCGCCCTCGGCCTTCCGAGGCTGCGCGAGCTGAGGCTGGCATTCTGTGGCAGTGCAGTGAGCGACGGCAGCCTGGAGAGCATTGCGCTGCATCTCACCGAGCTGGAGGGCCTCAGCGTCCGCGGCTGTGTTAGAGTCACAGGCAAGGGCATGGAGAGCGTCCTCCGGGGCTGCACACGACTCAAGTGGACAGACGTGAGCCAGTGCCGCAACTTGGAGGGGTGGCTGCGCACCGGTAGCCTCGCCAAATGGGGATTCGACGACCGCACGGCCAGGCCCATGCTCCCGGCGCGCATGTCCGCCGCGATGCTGCACGGGGGCATTGGCGGGATACCGGTGCCCAAGGCGATGAGCGTGGCGATGCTCACGACGCCGAGCTACCTCCCGCGAGCCAGCCTGGGGTTCCTGGGCCGACGAGCGAGACAACCGGTGCGGTTCATTGTGGAAAAGGGGGTTCAGGGGCTGAGGTGAAGGTGCATGGGATGGTTACTTTGGATACGCGAGGGGTGCAATTGGACGGCCTGGACCTCTTCTGGAGAACATGTACATGCTAGTTGTGTTACTGCTTGGCGTTGTTGGTTAGGGATATTTCAAGATTCGTGGTGGCGGCGTGGAGAGGGATGCTTACGAGACATGATACCCGCTCACTGAGTAATGACGACATGCGAGCCACGACCTTGGACAAGACATTAATCAAGTGGCTTCTCTAATGCCGAAGGCCTGCTTTGAACACTCTGCATTCAATTGATAGAAGTCTCGAATTGTTACGATGTCCGACGCGCGGGGCGTTTGTTAGTGAGCTGTGGCGAGACGTTCCCGGAAGTTTCCAGAAGCCCATCACGTGACGCGGATTTAAGTAAGCTCCTGGCCGGTCGCCTCAGGCATGACGTTGCCTTTGCAGCATATTATTATTACAACGTCCCCCGCACGTTTCTTCCCTTTGTTTCCTCACAATCGCATACACACAACACGCAACAACAGCGCATACGGTCTCGACATGTCGTTTACGCTCAGCATCCGGCAGGGTCCTGCGCGCCTCGCGCAGCGGCTACCCGAGCTGACCAAATCCGCCTTCCGAGCCCCCGTGCGGAGCTTCCACCAGCCGGCCAAGCCGAGCGCTGGGTTCTTCACCTCGCGCATCACGACGTCGGCGCGCAACGCCTTCTCGCGCGCGGGCAGCGCGCGGGCGTACAGCCAAGAGGCCGCGGCGCAGCAGACGGCGGCGGGCGGGTCGGGCATGCGGCGGCTGCTTGTCGGGGGCGCCATCTTTGGCGGCACGTTAGTGGCCATCAACGCCGTGTTCAACCGCGAGACGCGCGACGACGGCGGGATGCCGCTGTATGAGCGGGACTACCTGAACAACACGTTTCTGCACACGGGGCCGGGCGTGGGGATTATTGGCTTGACGGCGAGGCAGATGGTGCAGACGGGGTTCGTGTACCGGCTGATGGTGACGAACCCGTGGGTTGTTGGGATTGGTGGTCTGGCGTTGAGCTTTGCGACCATGATTGGCACGCGGTCGATCAGCCCTGACAAGTAAGTCTCCAGATCCCCGAGAGATGACAAGCAAGAGAAAGCGTTGCTAACAAATGAAACCAGCTACGTCCCCAAGTACGCCCTCTGGACCGCCTTCAACGCCACGCAGGCCGCATTCGTCGCCCCCCTCCTCGCCTTCGTCCCCGGCCCCCTGCTCGCCCGCGCCGGCCTCTACACCATCGCCATGATGGGCGCCCTATCTGTCGTCGGCGCGACGGCCAAGCAGGAGAAGTACCTTTACATCGGCGGCCCGCTGCTCGCGGGTGCGGCCATCGTCGCCGTGTCGGGCTTCGCGCCGCTCATCATCCCCGCGACGGCGGTGCGCACGCTCGCCTTCACGGAGAGCATCTGGCTGTACGGCGGGCTGGCCGTGTTTGGCGGCTTCACGCTGTACGACGTGCAAAAGGTGCTGCACCACGCGCGGCTGGCGCAGGCGGGCGTCATGCGGCGCGACCCGGTTAATGAGAGCATCTCGCTGGAGCTCGACTTTTTGAACATTTTCGTGCGCATGGTTCAGCTTCTGTCGAACCAGCGGAGAAAATAGGGTGCCAGGATTGAAGTGGTGGATTCTTTACGACGAGAACTCCCCTCATTGAGCTGGACGGTACGGATGCCGTCGTGTATTAAGATGTTTAAAAAAAATGATAAATTTCATGATTCTAGCCCTTAACTGGTGTTGCAATCCATACATGTCCCGGTTTGCAAGACTTCGTGGGCAGCCTTTCGTCCTTGGCCCCGTATTCCAACTACATATCGACTTGTCTCATTACATCCATTCGTACTGCGTCTCGCATTCCCGCTGCACATTCCCTTTCATAACACACCCTCAATCATACTTGAGCGGTGGAAACGAGCGCAGGAAATGGCTCGGGCACTCGTATCCGCCCGGGTTGTGATCGAGGTACTCCTGGTGATACTCCTCGGCGGTCCACCACCGGCCTGCGGGCGCAACCTCGGTGACGATGCCGTCCTTCCACCACTGCTCGTTGGCCCTTTGCGTGACCTCGCGCGCAACCTTTTCCTGCTCGGCGTCGTGGAAGTAGATGCCGGAGCGGTACTGCGGCCCAGTGTCGGGGCCCTGCCTGTTCAGAGTGGCCGGGTCGTGCATCCTGTAGAAGAACTCCAGCAGCTGGCGGTAGGAGACCTGCGCAGGGTCGAAGATGATCTGCGCGGCCTCGGCGTCTACCGCCCGTCAGCAAGGCATGGCGTCGCGGCGCAAAGCGGAAGGGAAACAAACGCACGGCCAGTCTTGCCACCACACACGGCACGATACGACGGGTTCTCCAGGTCGCCGCCTATGTACCCGACCTTGGCGTCGATGAGGCCCTTGCCGGCAAAGTGCCGCCGATAGAGGTGCTCGGTGCCCCAGAAGCAGCCCGCCGCCACGGTGCAGCGCTGGGCGCCCTCGGGGATCGTCGCGCCGGGGGCGTGCGAGGCGGGGGAGTCGGCCGCGATGGCGAGGCGCGCGGACTGGGTGAAGGGGCGCGCGAGGCGCGCGAGGAACGGCGGGAGGTAGGAGGCCATGGCGATGGGCGAGGCGGTATTGAGCACTTGCAGGCACACGGCGTCGGCGGGTTCGGTGTATTTTGGAGATTGAGGGGAGAAGGGGAGCGGTCGAAGTGTAGGAGGTCGAGGTCTTGCGTAATACCAAGTACTCGTCCTCCGTAGCGTGACGTGATCTGCCGCCACGCCCGCTGGTTCCCCAAGTCCCGATTCCCAACGGGCTAAAATGACAAATCCGTCTCGGATTCCAAAGCCCTGCAGGGGTGTGTTGGACCCTGGACCCTGCGCGCATGGAATCGCCCGACGCCATCAACAACGACGCAACAGCGAACGAGGGAATCATGTAGGGACGTCAAAATATATGCATCGATTCGTATTGCTGGGCCGAGAGAACTGGGGTAATTGCATGGCGGTGCGAGCTGAGCGTCCTGACATGGCAAATAAGAGGCATCGCAGACGGACTGCGCGAAGCAGATTCAGCCATTCGAAAGCTGTCTCGACAATTCATCCCGCGTCCGCTCCAGGACCTAGGACCGGTCAGGGCACACGGCTAGCCTGTCACTACCCGCTCTTTCATAACCGGAGCAGCGCCTTTGATGAAGCCGTCGGCACAGAGGGCACGAGAGGAGAAGCTGGACAAGGAAGGTGGACCATCTAGCTATATGCCTCCCGCCCTATGCAGATGAGACTCAGACCGGAACCTCGAGCTCCCCCATGTTTTCATTGCAAGCCCTCTACTCACAACTCCCGACATTCGTGATAATCACATTCCAATTGGTAACGTGGAATATCTGGCCGCAGTAGAAAGAAATTGGCCTCCTGGCGCAATGCAGTCGTACATCAACCATTCAGCTCCGCAATAGAGTCGAACGATAGAAGAGTCTTGGTATATTGATCCTATATAGCTATTAGTTTATAGTAGTTCATTGCATGACGACTGCACTCACATCGTTACACCAGAAAATCGCAGAGTTCGATGAGCAGCTTACTCTGTTGCAACTTCCTGTCCCGGGGCCAAGGCTAGGCCGGCCGGTGAGGCTTCGTAGATAACTGATGCCGTCCCTTAATTCGCTAGTGATTGCCGCCTTCCACCTGCCATTACAAAAGTACTTTGAGGTACTCCAATCAGCCCGCTTATCAAGGTCCCTTGTATCGGCCTGATTGAAGGATGCAAAATCTCGCTCGTAATTGGGGTTGATCTGCAAGAGCTCCTTGTATATTTTCTGGACGGTACCGTTCAACTTCACGAAGTTGCCTGACCCTGGGTAGTCTCAACCTCCCACTCCATGGGAACGATGGTATACCTCTTCATAGGGTCCTCAAGAGGCGTGGCCTGCTTGATGAGATTAACCCTTGTAGAGGCTGCTTGGCCGCTGAGCGGAGAGGACTTACCTGGGCAGGGCCATGCACCCTAAGGAGGATGAGACTGACAAGGGAGCTGATGTACATGATGAGAAACTGGCTTCGAGTCCAGGCGTCTGTGAGAAATTGGTGGTGCTTGATTAATCCCAAGTTTAAGATGTTGATAGAGTTGATAGCTTGAGATGGGGAACTGAAGTGTTCATTTTCTATATATAGCAGATTTGTTACCTTCACACGGACAACCAGAACTGCCGCCCCAAACGCCTACCGAGCCTAACGACCCAACCCGCTAAATCTCCAGGCAGCAGCAATAATCCAGGCACTTATTGCTAGCTTTGGTCCTACCGATCTGTGCAGTTGGTTGTACGATGGTTGAGCCTAACAGTACTTGGACTGCCCTACGCGCGCACACACACACCTCCTTCACAGCCCCTTCATAGCTGCATAGGTAGTTAGGCCGGGAAATGGTCCAACGATAAAATAACCTGTATTGTACGCACGGTGGAGGAATCGCCCTACAGGGGTGGGGCAGTCCACTTTTGTGCTCAATCTTCCTAGTTGGGCCAAATCCAGCAGATCTCGTCCGCCCATGTCCGGGCCCCTGGTGTCGGATAGACCGGTTGACTCGGCAGCCCCTTGGGCAGCCACATTACATTGATGACTCGGATGTCTGTATTCAGAGACGGTGGCTAGAGGCATTCTTCCTTGGAAGAATGCAGCCTCGTTGGATTGATGACTCGAGGTCAATAGGGGCAAATAGGGGCCGCTAGGGGTCACAAC
>LFRF01000010.1:161471-218348 GCA_001189435.1 Tolypocladium ophioglossoides CBS 100239 | reverse complement strand
GTTGTGAGCAGAAGAGACCGAATCTATCAAACCCTCAACAACCAAACTAATACATAGACTCTTTATTTGAGCGGAAACGGCTACAATTTACTCTCAAGTACCCATCCTTGCTAAGCATCCGGCCGTACCAAGAGTCCCGTTCTGGCAAAGGAATGACCTCAGTTTAGGCATAGAGAGCTTAATCAACAGCTGGAATGGCGAACAATGACGTTCCAGTTAGTCTAGTGGAAGACCTGGCCATGGACGCAAGCCTTTCTATAGCTGCCCTCAGCGCGGTGACTGACGAGAAACTGAGCTCCCCCTTCCAATGTCTTGTCGGAACGCTCCTAGTACAAATGTCAGCAATCATGAGGCGTCGGGGACTGGAGCATCCAAGACTCACATCATTGCATCATAAAATGGCGTTTCCATAGCTACAGCTCACCCGCCCGCAGGCCCCTGGGCCAGGGCCGTTCCTAGGTTGCCCATTCAGACTGCGCAGGTACTAGATGCCGTTAACAATACCGACCCGGAAGCATTCTCCGTATTCTTCGAAGTTGCAGTTGAACTTGGCGACTTGGAAGTCAGTTCGCTTGTCCAACTTAAGAGCTAGCGTCGCTTCATTCTCTGTTGTAGGCGGCGATGCCAGGATGCGTCTCATCAAGCAGTGTAACGGCCTCCTGGGCGGTACCATTCACATAGGCAGCTCCGCCAACTGGCGTCGGGGACTCCCACTCAATAGTCTTGATTTTATACCTTGCACATTGGTCGACTTCACAGGAGTAGGCTACTACAGAGACCTACGTGATTATTTTTCGGCTAATACTCATGCTCGATAATAGTACAATCAACGCGGACCCTACTGAAGCAGCCAGGAGGCCGAGGGCTATAAGAATCAGCAACATTTTTGCTTTTATTTTGTGCGGTGTTCTTATGAAGAAGAAAAAATTGGAGTATTGGAAATAAGTCTTTGCTGCGAATATTTTTCACAACACTGCGTGAGTGGAAGCTTTGAACTTGATATAGAGCAAACTGTTGGCTATAAGAATCATCCAAGCCTCTGTCTTTGCGAGAGTAGTAACTATGTCTTGTAAACCGACGGCTCACACGGACTGCACCATTGAAGATAATAAGAAATGAGACAGGTCACGGAGCGCAAGGCGGCTATAGAACACAGCTGAGTAGATCACGAGGTTAGGGTTGATGAATGGCGCAAGTTCCAATATCGCAAGGGGAGCACTGACGCATTAACGGCTCATCCGGCCTGCACTACTGAGGATAATAAAATGAGATAGGCCACGGAGCGCAAGGGGGCTGGCTGTAGAGCACAGCTGAGTAGATCATAAAGTATTATATGACGAGTCTCTGTCTTCGACTTTGGGGTTAACAAATAGCGCAAGTTCTAATATCGCAAGGGGAGCACTGACACATTACCGCTATGACTATTATAGGCAGGGCGGCGAAGCAGCCTTATCTAAGAGTAGATACATGCTTGAAACTAGTTGGAAAATAAAACGCAAAGACCACTCCAAGCCGAAACCCTGTAGGTTCCCCATAAATTAAGCAAAAGGCGCAGATCCATACTAGTCATGCGCAATATCGGTACGTCCGACGTGTACCGAGCTGTTCAGGCCTCGTGTCTTGGTTATTTTATTCGATTCCGGTGCCAGAATTCCGCACTTGACCTAGCCTAATCAGACTAGCTGCCGTCGCCAAACAGGGTAGGATACCTTTTTAACTATGCCACTGTGCAATCTATGTCCATGGAAAATCTCGGTATTTTTTCAAAAGCCCAATTTATTTCCAGTTTTTTCTAAGATCATTATGTACTCTATTCCTCTTTTCTCCCTAAGCCTGGCTCACGCAGCCCTTAGCCGATCCAGCCGGGATATCAACCCGGATATCGGCGTGTCTGGAGCCTTCGACGTTGAATGGGCAAGCAACCCAGGTGTCAAGTTGGCCATTGGCACATACTGTTTCTGGTAGTGATACAGGCGACTGGCTTCCTTAAAAGAGGGAACAAAAGTAAAGGGAGTTACGAAGTAGTCGTCTCGTTCTGAAAGGGCTAAAAGTATAGGAACCTCACGATGATACAAGATAAGTTTGGAGTTACGATGGCCGAGAACAAGCGATGAGCGAGGACCAGAGCAGCCAGCATTTGAACAACCATAGTGCACTATTGTAACCCATATAAATTGACTATCCTCTCTTATACATGCGCTGCATGAATGACGTCTTGCGCTTGTGGGACACATTGTAAACAAGTGGCTTGACTTCCATCCCACGCACCCTCCACAGCAAGCCCAGCGGGCTAGCTAGGATCGCCATCTCCGTCTCTGAATCGCCGTTTGTCCTCTTTTCTGGGAGGAGCACAGCATCCTCACTGTTGTCAATGGACAATGAAGGGCCTTGTCTAATGTGGTGATAAACTGTCCTGATATTCTCAGGCTTTGGCAAGGACTCCTCGTCGTTCTTGGTGGGGGTGTTGTTGACTTCCAAAAGGGTGTATCTCAACGGGCCGCTTTCTAGCGGATGGATCTGTCATTGTAGCGTCTTGGAGCCGTCGCGAGAGGAAAAGGCGAAGAATGAGTGCTGAGCGGTTCCGGCGCTGGATGTAGTATCTGGGACCGAGTAGAGGCGACAATATCAATGTCCCCGTCGGCCGTCAATTTGAAATCATCAGTCGATCTCAGGAGAGAGCTAGTGCTTTCCGTGAGCTATCGATTGTTGATTTATTCTTGGAAGTCTCTCGCATTGCCACGCCCGGGCCTTGATCTCCCGCTTGGCTCCATTGCAGCGTCGCTGTAACCCTGTTGATGTCAACCTTGGCATCGACGGGGTACTCTTCTTTGCCGTCCATTGTATCGACTGCGGGCTTTTTCATAGTTCCCAGCCTCGTCATGAACAGCCGGATCCCCATGGGAGCATTACTGATGATGTCGCTCCCACCCATGGGAGCATGGCCGATGGCATGCTTGTACTCGGCACTCCCGTCGTGCACCAGAACATGAAGCTCGGAGCTGCCGTGGACGGGGATGTACAACACCCGTGATAGTTCGGCAGGTGTTGCGGAAGGCTTCCGAGCAAGGCCATTGTCAAGGGCAGCGGCAGCACCTCGTTCTCGCTGTTGAGACGAGCTTAGCGCCTCTAGCCTTGCGCGGCTGAGAATGCGGACATTATTGGGGTAAGTGAATGAGCGATCCAACGACAGTATGGTTGCTGATTCCTTGTCTGGTATCGAAGAAGCAGTGACAGTATCCACTAATATTTAAGTCGAAGTTGTCCTGGCAAAGTTAGTGAGAAAGTTTTGTTCCTGAGACAACTCAACTGTCTATTTTATAAAAGGACTATCTCACTCTGGCTTACGGTTATGTGAGGTGTTTTAGACGTAGCGTGAAACTTCCTAGCGCAAATGGGGAATCGCGAAAACCAAGGGGGTATACGTAACCGTGTAACCGTGGCTAAGGTCTACACAGTGTTACAGGTACGGGGTACTCCTACTGTCCCACAGCTACGCTCACTCAATCTTGGAAGATCGAGATCACAAGGCTAATTATGTGGCCAGGATCCACTATCAACGACCTTCTCACACACTCCAAGGCCCTTAATATGCGGCCAACAACCAACGACATGGAAGAAATGGGGCTTATGGCCGGTTAGGCAGCTAGGGGTTTGGAGCCTTGGCTATCATATATGATGCGTTTTACAAGCCGGGTGCCATCTACCGAGCTTCCATCTGTATAATCCCCCACTCGGGGAAGCACATCCGGTGACACATGTACTCCGTGGCACCGAGCCAAACTCCGATCTGCTACAGACGGACATGAGGCTGAGCTGGACACTGTCAGCTTCGATGCTACGCATCAGCAAGTCCCGTGCTGATAGGAACTTACGCAGACCTCCTGCGCTCATCCACGGACGGGATCTCTTCCTGGCGGTCGAGCAGACGTTTGACCGCAAGGCCGGCTTTGGGAGCAGGGTCCAGCGGTGACGTTCAGAGGGGTTGCGGTGTACCTAGGCGCGGGTACAATGGATGTCGTACGGGCGATCATGTATTGCTGGCACGCGATCAAGTATTGCTGGCGCCGCCATTTATGGTGACGGGGAGCAGTCGCGACGGCGTGTAGGTGGCTGTTGAGTTTCAGGAGGTGCTGCGTATGGAAGACTAGACGGCGTTCGATCTTTCGACGGAGGAGAAGGACACAGCTTGCACATCCCAGGACCTTCACTCACTCATGTCTCTCGGGGTCAGCAATCACTCAAAGGAGGTTTTACTTACTCAAACCATCTGGTCGGGACTCTCGGCGGCTTGTGTAACTGGTTGTCTCGTAATGTCACTTCATCTTCAGGACGCCCGTAGGCATGTCAATTCTCCAAGTGTGCCTCCCCAAGTCTACGGACTGGGGGAAAGCGGTCCTTATATACATGCCTGCAAAGTGTGACTCCCTGCGCTGCACCTGCCATGGGGTGCGTTTATCTTCCCCATCAAAATACCTGAACCGAGTCGTACAAGTGATTAGAACGGCGTTGAGCCTGAATAGATGGTCTTGGTTGGTTTGTTTCGTCTTATCAGTTTTGTCCATCTCCAAACCATCCCTGACGGCACATATGACTGGAGTCAATGAATCCATCATTACATGACGATATGCACCGCCGTTTCTGGTTCAAATTGCAAAAGATACTCGTACCCGTCCCAGCTTGTCCGCCGCGCCGCATACTCCGTGCAGTAAAGAGCTTGCTATCGCGCCTCGCCGCCCCGTGTTGTCGAGTTTCTGCACGTCGGCGCTCCGTTGGACCAAGACCTTCACCACATCCGCCATGCTCTTTGGTGCCGCGTTATGAAACGGCGTCATAGTGCATCTGCATTCCTAGCCCGTCGTCCTCGTAAATGTTGCGGTTGATCGGGGCTCTTTATCGCGCAGGAGCGTCACGCTTCGAGCACCTTGTCGTCCTCTCTTTCGCTGGCATGGTGGGGTAGCTCGCCTTCTGTGACTCCTCCGTGGTCGAATAGGAGGTTGATGGTCACCATCAGACAGTATTCTACTATCCACCTTAACGCAGTTCAAGTTTAAACGCATAATGCCTCCCAACAACGCTAGACTTAATCTGGAGTGTGGTGGCCTGCGTTGCTTTCGTCGTGAAGCAGCCGAACCTGTGTTACCCCGTGCCACCAGACCACCAGCTTCTCTCCGTCATAGAAGGCCGAGCTCGATCGACAGTCCAGCCCGCCAAATGTTTGACAGCAGCATCACCTGGATCCACGACAGAGCCCGGTTCAGGACATTTCCAGGACCGGCCGACCCGACTATTCCCCGCCGCGCGCCGGCGTTGCTGGCGGCCGACACTCCCCGAAAGCTTGGCATCGGGACTCGTCTCCAAGCAAGGGCTGCCAATCCGGGCACCAACACCACGTGAGGTCCCAGGAACGGGCTTGTCAGCTACGCATGAACGCCATTATAGTTCCGGGGTGCGGCCCGACGAGACGTCCATTCGTTGGTGGATGCTGCTGCCATCTGGTCTCGCATGGCGGCTATCGACGTTGGGTGGGATGAGACTGCGGGAGCAATGTGACGTGGGCATGCGTGCTGAATACGACTTGCATGCAGGGCTACTTCGTACGTAGTAAAAGTAAAATCTTGGTATCGGACAAGTCTCAAGCCAAGGACTGCAAGTCCGGGGCACCAACACCACGTGGAGGGCCTGAGCATGAAGCTATATGGTTTCGGGATGTAGCTTGCCATTTGCTCGCTTGCTTAACACGACTTCCATGCAGGGCTATGCAGTAAAAGTAAAAATGGAATAAATGCACAAGATGAAAAGGCTCCGTGTGGAGCAGTGATCGGCCCTGTCAAGTTGCCAGCCGATGCCATTTCCGCAGCAGTGGTTCTAAGACAAGCCTGGATCCACCACCATCTTCCTTTCGCCGACATATCGCGAGAGCGGCACAGAGAGAGCATGCTCATTCGTTCGTCGCCCGTTCATCATCATCACCATCATCATCATCATCATCATTGCTCATCTCTCGCCGCCAGCTCCCGCTGCAGCGTGGCCTTCCAGCCCGACAGCGACCGGTCCTCGTCCTCCCAGAACGCCAGCATCCCCACCACCTTGGCGACGGCCTCGTCCCAGCGCGGCGGCATCGCGCAGCCCACCTGCGCGGCGGCGACCAGCGTCAGCGCGCTGCGCGTGCACGCGCGGATCATGAAGAAGCCGCCGTGGTGGCGGTGGTAGAAGCCGGGCTCGTTGGCGCGCACCTGCAGCATGTGCGTGTCGAGCTCCTTTCTCGCAAGCGCCTGCAGCGCCGGCTTCAGCGCGTGCTGGTGGKGGTGGCGGCCGTGGGCGTGGGACAGGGCCGCCATGACAAAGGGCCAGTAGATGGTCTCGAAGAGGTTGACGAGGCGGCCGCGCAGCACCGAGCGGCAGATGCCGTCCTCGTCGATGGGCGTGTGGATGGACAGCTCGGCCGGGAGGCTCTCGGACCACTCGGCGGCCTGGCCTTCGTACTCGCGCGTCATGTCGGCGAGCACGTCGAGGAACATGGCGTCGGAAGGATACCGCTGCCGCAGCGTGAGCACCTCGCTGCACAGGCGGCTCGTCAGGCGCCGCAGCGAGATCTCGGCGAGGTAGAAGAGCCACGCGGCCCGCGAGCGCTGCGTCTCGGAGCCCGGGCCGTCGGGGGACCCGGGCGGCGGCACGGGCGGCGCCGGGAAGAACGGGCGATACAGCGTGCTGCCCGAGTGCAGGATGTCGAAGTCGGGGAGGCTCAGCTCGCCGCGCAGCTCGCGCTCCGACTTCCAGGCGGACCAGTAGACGGCCTGCTCTTGGGTGTCCTGGCGGCCCATGTCGATGCCTCGGCCGTCGGGCGACAGCGAGGGATCCTGCTGCGCCCGGGTGAGGAACGGGAAGTGCTGGCAAGACGCCAGCGCCTGTGAGAAAAACCTCCACGCGTAGATGGGCTGGAAAACCATCATCATGTAGACGCCCGAGAGGAAGAGGCACTGGGCGCCCACGATGTCGGCGCGCACCAGCAAGATCCCGATGCGTTTCTGCGCCGCCTGGAAGAAGACCTGGGAGTCGGCGTAGGCCGGCGTGCCCATGGCCGTCTCGGGGCTGGGCCCGAACGGCGAGGCGAGGCAGCCGAGAGCGCAGACCACCATGGCCAAGCACGAGGCAGGGCTCCAGTCGATGCCGTCTAGAAAAGCGCGCATCACCAGGCGGCGCGCCGAGGGCTCGTCGAGGATGGGGTTCTTGCAGTGGATGTAGAGGAAGAAGTTGTCGAGGAGGCGGTAGATGCGGTGCGACTCCATGTCGACGACGGCGGCCAGGGAGGACGCGGCGGGACAGGGGAGGGCGTCTGGGGGGGGCCCGACGGCGGGAGATGTGTGGTGGTGGTGGTGGTGGTGGTGGTAGAGGAAGACGGGCCACTGCAAGATGTGGTCGATGCGCTGCGGCAGGACGCTGCTGACCAGGGGGCCGTCGTTGTTTGCCCCCGAGGAGCTGTGAGGATGCTGGCCACTGCCGCTCAGCCTGCGGCCGTCACCAGCAGCAGTCTGCGGGCCGACGTGCCGATACTGCGGCAGCTGCCCGACGACGGAGCCGCCGGCGGATACGTTCCTCGACGCCGCCGGCGGAGCCACGGGAGACGCCTCCGGGCGCGGCCCCGGCCCGGGGGGCTCGACGCGCAGCAGCTGCTCCAGGTCGTCGAGCCGGTCGAGGATCTTGAGGCTGGCCGGGTCGAAGCTCGACAGGTCGAAGCTCGACTGCACGCAGACGGCGCCCACGCTCTCGCAGTACGAACAGGTGGGCTTCTTGGAGTCGCACTTGGTCTTCCTCGAGCGGCACACCTGGCAGGCCCGCAGGTTCCTCTGCCGCGGGTAGAAGGCCGTGCCGCGGGCCGCGGGGCGCTTGCGGGCGCGGGCCGCGCCGGTGCTCGCATCGTGCGCTGGCGACGCATGCCTGTCCGAGACGACGCCTGCCTCTGCCGTCGGCGATGCGGAGGGCGCAGGGGACGGCGCGGGGCCCGGCGAGGCGGCGCTGGGCCCGTCGCGGCGGCGATGCCCGGCCTGCGCAGGACGGTGAGGCTCGCGGCCGGTGTGCAGGTGCTGTGGCGGCGGCGGAGCCATCTCAGATGCCACGACGCATGGCCTGCGATGGGCAGCGGCGCTGGTTGCACCGCGGGCGGCACGAGAAGCCTGCCGGGGAGTGTCGCGTGAAATAGCAACGCTGGGGAGGGGGTGCGCCTTGGGCCGGCAGATGCGAGCCCAGCGCGGAGCCATGCGCAAGTACCGTCCGGGGTACGGAGGAATGGTTGGCGGTCTGGGCGAGCCGGGGAGTCTCGCTCCATACGGGTACGACGTGCCCCCCCCTGATTCGGACCGAAAGCAACGACACGACCACCCCGGGTCGAAAACGGACTCGTACGAGGATGCTGCATGTGGGCGGCAAGGCAGGCCGTGGGCGGCAAGGCAGGCCGTGGGAGGGCTCCATTGATGTCGGGGCCTCGTATATAACATCAGGGACGGCCGCGCTGGACAGCATGGCACGGGTCAGTGGTCGAGCACGCACGTCGCCAGCCATCGGCGCATCATCGACGGCCTTGCAAACGTCAGCGCTTCCGTGTAAGTGACGTCGGCGTGCCACCGCACCATGGAGAAGCGCGACGCCGCCACCGTCGAGGCCCACCCCTCGGGCGTCGAGCAGACCATCCGCGCCGACCACCAGCTCGAGCACGCGCTCACCGTCCGGGATGTCTTCCGGCGGCACCCCGCCCTCGTCTTCTGGTCCGTGTACTGGTCCCTGGCCGCGACGGGCTGGTGAGTCCCCCCGCCCCGCCCCGTCCCGTCCCCGTCCCGTCCCGTCCCGTCCCGTCCCGAGCGGGCGAACCCGTCGCTGAGCCCGTGCGCAACAGGGGCTTCGACGCGCAGGTCAACGGCGGGATGCTCAGCGTCAGGGCGTTCCGCCGCGACTTCGGCTACATGTACGGCGGCGAGCCCGTGCTGCCCGCCGACTGGCAGGCGGCGTTCAACACCGTCTCGAGCGTGGGCCAGTTCTTCGGCGGCTTCGCCTGCTCGTGGCTCGCGGACCGCGTCGGGCGCCGCGCGGCCATGCTCGCGGGCGTGGCCATCGTCACGGGCGGCGTCCTCGGCGAGGTCTTCTCGACGGCCAACGGCGCCTTCGTCGTCTCCAAGCTCATCCTCGGCTGTGGCCTCGGCTTCTACCTGACGCTCGCGCCGCTCGCCGCCTCCGAGTGCGCGCCCGTGGCCTTCCGTGGCGTGGCCACCGCCGGCGTGCAGTTCGGCATCGGCGCCGGCCAGCTGCTCTCCAACGCCGTCATCAAGGCCTTTGGCGAGTGGGACAGCCGCTGGGCCTACCGCGCGCCCTTCGCCATCCAGCTCGTCTTCCCGGCCCTGCTCCTCGCCGGCCTGCCGTTTGCCCCCGAGACGCCCTGGTACCTCGCCCGCGTGGGCAGGCGGGAGGAGGCCAAGAGGTCGCTGCGGCGGCTGTACGGCGCCGCCATCGACGTCGACGGCAAGCTCGTCGCCCTCGAGGCCACCATCGCCGACGAGGAGGCGGTGCGCTCCACGCAGCGCTCGCTGCTGCAGTGCTTCCGCGGCACCGACCGCGTCCGCACCGCCATCTCGACGGGCGTCTTCGCCTGCCAGCACCTCGTCGGCATCATCTTCGTGCTCGGCTACTCGACCTACTTCTTCCAGCTCGCGGGCCTGCCCACGGGCAAGAGCTTCGACCTCGGCGTCGGCGTCACGGCGTGCGGCCTCGCCGGCTTCGTCTCGTCCTGGTTCTTCATCAACTCCCTCGGCCGGCGCAACATCTTCCTGTTCGGCATGGGCCTGGTGACGGCCATCCTGCTGCTCATCGGCGTGCTCGACGTCGTCCCCACCAGCGGCGCCAAGTGGGTGCAGGCGGGCCTCACCGTCGTCTACGCCTTTGTGTATACCGCGTCGCTCGGCGCCATGGCCTTTGCCATCCTCGGCGAGGCCAGCAGCACGTCGCTGCGCGCGCCGACCGTGGCCCTCGCCACGGCCACGCAGGCCATCGCCGGCACCGTCTTCAACTTCGTCATCCCGTACATGGTGAACCCGGACCAGGGAAACCTCAAGGGCAAGGTGGGCTTCATCTTTGGCGGGCTTGCCCTCGTTGCCAGCGCCTGGGGCTTCTTTTACGTGCCCGAGCTCAAGGGGAGGACGTTTGATGAGATTGACCGCATGTTTCAGGCCAGAGTGCCGCCGCGCAAGATGGGATCGCATCAGCTGGAGGAAGATTAGTACGCGAGGCATCTCAAGGGCTCTGCTCGGGCACAGAGGCCATGGCCCACCTCGCAGCGCCGTGCAGAGCTTCCTCTTCTACGGAGCTTACACCTGCCTTTGAGCCTGCCTCGGGTTCCAGAGGAGTTCCACGCCTGGGTTTGGATATATAGCCGATCTTGAATCTCGATGCATGCTGGCGTGTCGCTACTCGTCAGCCGTCTCTCGCCGCCCAGCTTCTACCGTAGAGTGTCGGCGCTTAGCCTTTGCCTGGGTGCAACATCATCCCCGATTGACCAGCTGTCTCCTGGACAGTCAGCCATGTGGCAAACGCACAGACACTAATACAATAGAGTCCGCAAACGCCTGAGAACTTACCGACAGCAGCACGTACGCCTCCACGGCCCAGCCCGCCGCCCCGCGCCGCCGCCACTCCCGCCTGGCCCTGGCGGGGCGAGGCCTCAAGCCGAACACCGGCGACAACCTCACCCTCAGTTGATGGTGAAGCCGCCGCCACGGGAGCAGAAGACGCTCTACCGGTTGAGCTACTCGCCCGTTTTGCTAGCACCGTCATGTCCTCATCTTCTAACCTCCGCAAATCCATCATGAGCCTTCGGCACCCGAGCTCTGGGGTGGCCCGCGCTCGGCCACATGCAGCTGAAACAGCCATCCTGCCGTCACGCATCATCACGCATCCATCACGCATCCATCACGCACCCCTTGCACCCCTTGCAGCCACCATGCCCAATGCCGCTGCCGCTGCCRSWGCCGCTGCCGCTGCCATCCTGCAGAGCCACACATGGCCTCCGTGCGTCGGCCATCACGCGGCACGGTCGCCCTCGGCATCTCGCCGAGCTCGCGTGGGACCGCTCCACTGCCGAGCAACCGGCGTCATGCACGACCGTCATCAACCTGGCAGCCCGAGTCCCGACGGGTCCAGCGGTGCGGGGGCTGGCTTGCTGTAAGACACGTTAGCCACGCGCTTTCAAGGAGTGCGCCTGTTAGTGGCGATTCATCCGACACTTGCCAAATCTGGACGGCGATGCCTTTCTGATTTGACGGTGCGCATGCTCGTCGGAGAATTTCCCGCCTTGGCAAGAGTGTAAGCCAAATGTGCCTAAAGGCTATCCTATCAAACAAACCCAGACGCTTCGCATCGCAGGCCCGCGTCAGTATGCCATGGGCATGGGCATGGGCACGGGCTTGGGCTTGTCAGACTCTCGCCCGCGACCCACCCCTTCCCTCGAGCTCCGGTCCAAATCCACCCTGGCCCGCCATCCCATGTACCACGGCCCCGAAAAGAGCTCCTCCATCCTCTCCAGCGGCACCGCCTTGGTCTCCGGCGCCCACACGCCCAGCACCACCAGCCCGACGGCGCAGATGCACGCCCAGAACACGTACGCTCCCCACACGTCGAGCGCCTGGAACATGGTCGGCGTCACGCGCACGACGGCAAACTGGAAGAACCAGTGCACCATCATGTTGGCCGCGTAGCAGACACTACGCACCCTCGTCGGCAGGATCTCCGTGCCGTAGAGGTACTGCACCGTGCAGAGGCCAATGGACCAGCCGACGGCGTAGACGAAGATGGAAGCCACCGCCGCGTCCGACGCCGCCTGGTTCTTGGACTCCTTCCAGAGCGCCATGTAGACGGCCATGTAGACGTGCGTCACGCATTGGAGAGCCAGGCCGGTCATGAAGCAGCGCCGTCTGCCGAAGTAGTCGATCAGCCCCCAGGTGAATATCATGGTGAAGACGAGCTTGACGGCACCATAGCCGCCGGCGTTGACGAGCGAATTCTTGCCGCCCGTGATGCCGGCCAACTGGAAGATCTCGGGGATGTAGTAGGTGATGCCGTTGCCGCCGCTCCACTGCGCAAACGTCTGCATGGCGAGCCCGAGGAGGAAGCGCTTGCGGTAGGTCGATACCGTGGCCACCTCCTTGATGATGGTCCAGGTCGACGTGTTCGTCAGGACCTGGTTCTTGTCCTCAATGTCCGCCTGGATCTCATTAAACTCCTCGATGACGTCGGGGTCCCCCACAGTGCTGTTGCGCAGCCTGGCCAGCGCGGCGAGGGCCTCTTTCGAGCGGTTCTTGGATGCAAGCCAGCGGGGCGTGTCGCTGAGGAAGAAGGAGGCGATGAGCGCGAGGCCGACGGGGATCTGGGGAACGCCGAGCACGACGCGATACTGCTCCCGCGAGGGCGCCATGGTCTTGAGGGCGGCATAGTTGACGAAGAATCCTGTTCAAAGGTCAGCGAGAATCGGCTTACGGCGGTGCCTCGTCTTACCCAGCATGAGGAACGACAACAGAACGACCATGTATATCGATACCACCATCCCCCTCGACCGAGCCCGCGCAACCTCGGACAGGTACAGCGGCGCGACGACTGTCAAGCCACCGGCGCCGACGCCGCCCCATATGCGCGCAAACATGAGCAGGCCCACGTTGCCCGAGGAAAAGGTGACGGTGAAGAAGCCCGTCATCCACAGCATGGTGAAGAGCTGCCAGGTGCGCAGGCGGCCAATGCGGTCCGTGACGGCAACGGCCATGATGGCGCCAATCGCGGCGCCCAGCACGCCCAGCGAGGTGATGACGGCCCTGCGCGACGCGAGGTCCGATGGCGACCCCGTCCATCGCCCCTTGACCAGGCTAAAATCGCTCAAGAACGACTCCAGCCCCGAGGCCGCAGCGAAGCCGCCCTCGTCGTAGCCTGTGCGAGAACAGTCAGAAACGAGAAAGGGAAAAAGGGAAAAAGGGAAAAGGGGAATCTGCGGGCGGGCGGCTGGCAGCCCGAGACAGCATGAGCTTCTTCACCTTTGGGGATCGACGCGAAGGCAACGACCACGACGGTCAGCGCATAATAGGGGTTCAGCTTGGCCTGCAGCATAACTGCGACAAGACCCGCGAACCCTGCAGATGGATCTCCAGAGGCAGAGGCCCGCCGTCGATGGACGATGCGTGGAGGCGAGCCGGATCGCTGGCTGGTGTGGGATCGATGGACTGTCACGCTGCCATCTGATCTTATGACCGTGGTCCGTCTCTAGTCTCCGTGCTTGCAATGCAAGAAGATGGGGGGCGGGAGGAGGAGACGGTTGGCGAAGACTCTGCGGGGGCTCGTCCCGTTCCAACGCGCGGCCGGCCTAATTAGCCCGAGGGTCCAAAGGGGCGCATGTTGCACCGCGTAAGCCCCAGGTTCCTAACGAGGCATGGCTGGCTGTTTGCAATGGAGCTCACAGCCTCGTGTGGCTATGCTCGGCGACGGCGACGGCGACGACGACGACGACGACGACGTATTCCCAGCGACTCGTTTTTGAGGCTCCAGTGCAGCATCGCGACACAACCGCCCGCGCGCTTGCCCGCGGCCCACCATGCAACCATGCATGGCCGCCACCGCGCGCCAGGAACAGAGACATCCTCCACCCGCGCGCCCGTCTGTGTGGGCGGAAGTTGGCCGAACCAGCCATTTGGCACCGCGAGCATCGAACCGTTCGACCCGTTCCCGGGTTCCCGGGTCGAACCCTGGCCCGCAACACGAGATAGAGTGCCTTTAGGCCAGCACTCGGCCAACTTCCGACCGTTGTTTGCCCGGCATGCGCTTCAGAAACGGCCGACCAGGACGGGACATCGATGCGAATAAGCGATACATTTGGCCCATGTTGGAATGTTGGCGGATAACTAGGTAGACTCTCTGGCAGCTGGCCAGCTGACATGATGCACAATGGCTCCATGGCAAGCCATGTCAACGTCGGCTGCTCTCCTCGGCTGCTCGAGACGACCCGGACAAATTCGGGGCCCATCTCAGCCCTACCTACGGACTACTCCGTACTCGTACTCCGTACTGCCCAGTTCCCCGGATCTACAGAGTAACCATCCATGCAATTTTGACTCGAGACCTGACCCGCTCAAGGCCCAGGCGCCAAGACTTCCCCGCCTCCAGGTCAGCTCCACGCTGTGCCTGACAGGACGGCTCATCTTCTGCATCATATCAGAGCGGGAGGATGCGCTCTTGTGCCCATTCTCCTAATCTGCAATGCTTCGTTTCCATCGCAACAACGCCCAGAATTGCGACAAGGTCCCGAAGCCGTTGTCTATGGCCTGCGGCATTGGCTGGGGCGGTGCAAGTCATCTCGCAGGCTGCGTGAGAACTCCCAATACTTGCTAGACGAACTGGTTGGTTTCGAGACATGTGCTGGTGTTGCGGGGAATACGGAGTGAAGTTGATGCCTTGGCATCCATGGCCAAGAGCCCCATCTCTCACCCAAACGGCTGTGAGAGATTTCCAACCCTCACGCTGAGAGGCTCCAGATTGGACATGGTCTCAAAGACTCCAGGGTGCATCGCCATGGAGTCGGGGCCAAAGTTGTTGTTCAGCGCAGGCTGAAACAATGGATGCGAGGGAAGAGGTATCTGGCGGGATTCGGCAGAGTTGTGGTACATCGGGCCAGCCATAGGGATGGGCGGTGGCGACTGGCGCAGGCAGGCCATGTCCAGTCCCATGCCCACCACCGCCAGTTCCTTGGTGAGGAGGTTCAAAGCGCTGTTGATGACTGCGACAAGTCAGTCGGGTGAATCTCGTTTCAATTACTGTCATTTCTCACCTGGACTGATGTTCTTGACCTGGTCCAAGCACTGGATGCAATAGTTGAGCTTCCTCAGGGCCTGCTGCTCATCGGGGCTTGCCTGCACCTGGAGCAGGAAAATCGAGGCAGCAATGTAGACGCTGTACGCCAGCGACAGGACGCAGTAATTCATGGTAAACGTCCTGCAGAAGAGATCGAAAATGGTGATGATGGCCGTCGCCGACGTCACGCATTCGACGAGGTAGCCCCTGCAGGGAGACATCCCTCCTTCGTCACGCTTGCCCCGGCCCGTAAGCATCGGCCGGTACAGGAGAATCTTGAACGTGTGATAGAGGCAGCTAGCATCCGCGTCAGTCATGTCTCGTAATATCCTCATAGGAAGGGGTTGTACATACTTTAACGTGACGATGTGGGAGGGTGGTGCGAGAGCTGGCAACGCGACGGGGTCAATTTTCAGGTGCGGCGGCAGCAGATTCCACCACTCCTGGAACGCTGGCTCCTGCGCTCTGAGACACTCTTGCACCTCTGCATCCGTGTTTTGCGCTAGAGGATCATACATGTGAATCAGGATCTCGTTGAAGATTACCGACAGACGGCACATGCTCATAAAGCACGAGGCGGAGTGGGCCGTGGTAGGGGGATACTTCCACGAAACGCCAGACTGCTCTGCCCCGAACGGAATCCAAATATCATCCTCGGCCGAGTCATCAAACATGATCTGAGGCGGCGAAATGCGCGATTGCCGCAACGAAGGGGAGCGGCCGAGGTACAAGCTGATGAGTTTGTCCCAGAAGTAGCAGCTCCAGAAGATGCGGTGCCGGATCTCGAGCTCCTCGTCCGACAGGGTAACAGAGCCGGGATAGCGTTGGGCGTCGACGCAGATGCCCAGGTGGTCAATCAGGCGAAAGGCTATGCCGCTGTACGTCCAGGCCTGCGTCGCGTTTCCGAGGCTGCATTCTTGGGCGCTGAKGAGGAGGAGCGTCTGGATTGTGGGCACGGTACACACCCCTCTACTAAGCTCGTCGAAGAGCATCCCCCGGGCGTGTTTGGCGAAGACAGCGCCGCCGTCGTAGGACTCGTCGAGCAGCCTCTTGGTCGCCGGGTCGCTCTGGCCCCATCGTATCGAGTGCGAGATGACGGCGTTGAGAAGCGTATGTGAATAGTAGGACCCTAGAGACTGCATGTCACCTGCACGTAGAGGTCAGCCCCATCCAACGGGCGTGTTGCGACGAGGAGGCGCGCACGGGTAAACGCTGGTCGGTAGATGAAGCTAAACATCGGTGAGATCCAGCACCAGTGCACGTTGAGCAGGTATTGAAACGGTTCCTAGCATGCCGTCAGCCGCTGCATCCTGATTCAGCCCCCAACGCGCCCGCTGGCCATACGCACGGGAATATCGGACAGGTTCTCCAGCGCCCGCTGCTGCCAGGCATTGTTGACCAGGCGCTCCCTCCGATGGAGGTCGGTGTCGGTCGGGGCGAGGTATTCAGAGCCGGCTGGTAAGCGATCGCTAGGGAGGTTGAAGAAGCTCGTGGTGCCATGGTAGGTGATGCCGCCCTTGTCGTCGACCTTGAGACCGCGGAAGCTCCGCGAGATGCTCTGCTCACCGGCGTTTGGGCGGGCCTGTGACGGGCCATCGTGGGCATTGGCCGCCGGAGGGCTCGAGTGCGACGAGGCCGGTGCGGAGGTGGGCGACTTGGCGGCGTTGGCGAGCTGGTCCTCGAGCTCCTTGATTCGCTCCTCGAGGCGCTGCGTGTACGACAAGGTCGGGTTCCTGCAGGGTGGCTTTGGTCAGCGCGAGAGCAAGGGTGGCGCGGTGCGAGGGGGATGCCGCACAGTTTGTAGATGCACTCGTCGTTGCGAGCTGAACAGCGGCGACAGACGGGGCGCTCGCCATCACATTTGACCTAGTGAGAGCGAGACAGGTGAGCATTCGAGCGGGAGCTGGCGCGCCGATTGGCTGTCGATGCCACGCTCACCTTGCGCCTGCGACACGGCTCGCACGAGAAGGCACTCTTCTTGGTCGCCTTGACAGACGACATGCTGGGCAAGCGTGGTGCGAGGCGATGGCATCAGGTAAACTAGATACCCCTCGGGTGCGGGATGAAGTTGAAAAGACGATGGGTGCTTGCGCGTCGATGGCCGTGCGGGGGCCACCGGCCAGCCGCCATTCAGTTTGAAGTAATACGGTGTAAGGAGTAACTTGGTACCGTTGCTGGCGCGCCGTTTGCGCGGAGCCTGGGTACCTGGTACTTTGCGGTTTGATCGCAGCGGACCACACTCGCAAGCCTCAGCGTCGACGTCGACGACTCGAAGCATATGGGTCCGTACTTACGACACCTTCCTGGATCGTCCCCATGAGCGGCTAGCCGCATGACATTGGTCGGGGCATTTTCGTAGGAGATTGGTGGTGTTGGGCGTCCAACAACAAATGGATGAGGAGTGACAAACGGGGACGGAATACTCCGTGCGACATGGATGACCTCCCTGGTCAGTCTCCGCTCGGACGAGATAGCAGGCTTCCCGCGCTGGCAGAAAGAGTCTTTGCGGGTTGCATACTATTACGAAGTACGAAGTACATCTCAATGCCAAGACTGTGAGCGCCGACAAGGTGATCCCTGCCACCAATAACTGCCATCGCTCGGTAGCCACTTTGCCTCCTCCGTACATATCAAGACTTCTGTTCGCAGGGGCAAGAAAAAAAGAACTCCCCAAGGGCTCAAGAGGGCAAAAAAGTGACCATCTGGCGTTCTCAAGCTTTAAACCATGACACGGAACGTCTTCTCGCGTCAGCAGTGCAGCACACTGGGTTTCTCGCCGACCGGTAAAAGACCCGCTGGCAAGTCTCTGGCTCGAACCCTTGGAGGGTGGCAAGTGAGGTTTTCTGCTTTAACCACTAAGCCATCGCCGGTCTATTGAAAATGGCAGGAGTTGTTTTGGTTGATAAAGGTACACCGCCTGGAGTGGCCAGGTATCTGGACGTGAGCAGGCACGGGCGGTGAGGATGGTTGACGGCAGGTACTCCAGTACATGTACGCCCGGAGAGACGAGAAGAAAACATCCTAAGTCACATAAAAGAACATCCCCAGTCACATCAAATTGTTTGCATGTTCAGCCGAAGGTTTCGAAGGGAGAATCGTTGCCAAAACAGAACACGTCGTGGATCGAACCTCGCAACGCTCGCAGAGCCAGCGGCGCGGTTGAAACCAGGCCGGTCATGCAGCAACCGCAACTCCACGGCCGTTATTAAGCAAAGCTTTCAGCTCTGCGTTAGTGAGACTAACGTAGTTGTTGACTCTTCGGCTACTAGTCGATGAGCGGTCGACGTGCGGTTATTGGCTTGAGTATGGGCCGAGTGTTAGCCACGAAGCCGCGAAGTACTATATATCGCCGTGCCTCCTCGTCTCGTGGTGATACCTTCCGTGAGCCTCGGGCCCCAATAACGCATCGTCAACGTATCGTCAACGCATCGTCATTCCATCTAAACACGCCGCACCCGTTATAATTATCACCTGCAACGTGGAGTCGAAGGCAAAAAGACCGTCGGAGGCTAGAAAACGAACTATCTCTCCTTTATAAATATCGATAAATGACATATAGATACGTGATCTCGCCGTTAACTACTCCCTCGATTGAGAGGCCCTCGATTGAGAGGTTAAATGAAATTCTGTACTAATTCACTGCCCTTATTTACTGCCTACCCTCAATTCACTGCCCTGCCCTGCCCGTCCCTAATTTGATCACGCAATCGCACGGCTCTCGGCTAATAGTAGCAGGCAGATTCTTTTCTTTTACTTCCTTCGTTCCTTCGCTGTTATCTTCGGTCTTTGCAGTCGATTATATTAAAGCCGCATGCGAGATAAAACGTCGATCATACCCATACACAAGAAGAGGCTAACCGTGGACTCGCGATGGCATCGGCAGCCGCCTAGCCGCCTCCTGATCCTCTGCTTGGGGGTCGAGGACCTGGGCACGGCTAAAACGATCGTGCCGACCCATCTCCACAGAGAGGAGGCACTCTCTATAAGCGTTTCCTCCCCGACAGGGAATTCGTCGCTGCAGGCAAAAGAAAGAGCCCGCCGCGGGCGATGTTAACCAAGTGTAGATAACTTCAATGCCCTCGCCTCGCACTTCCAGCTTTGCTTACGCCTATGCCAATGGCCCACGTTGGCATCGGGTATTTTACTTCAGCCCCTGAAGCCTTCCGTCAATTCCATGGCGCTTATGGATTACTCGAACAACCCAGCCACCTCACGGCTGTCTCCATCCCCTTGGACGACGACACCGGCGCTTTGGGGCCCGAGCCGTTAACGACGGCTACCTTTTTCAAGGAGAACCTCCGCCAACCCTATTCTCCTGCGCTGTAAGGCCAGTGACAATGTCGTCATGCCATTCTCGTTGCAAGAGCTGACGTCTGCTCCCTTCGCTCCCTTCTCAAGCAGAAGCTTCGCCACCGCCTCGTGGGGATGTAAGTGGTGTCAGGTGATGCTCGTCGCAAAAATTAACGTTGGCCCATGCCCGACAAGCAACCTGGCCACTGCCTCATGACCGCGTCCAGAGGCCCATAACAGCCCATTATCTGAGACGAATCTAGACATTCACAATTACCGTTTGACAAACGTTGTAATGAGATGCTTCTGATTTGACCTAGGTATGCTTAGAACTCAGACACACAACACAAATCGAAGAGACCGTAAGCTGGGTATCAAAGTCTGGAGGACGATAACGACCACGCAAGTATAGCTAGGCTACAGATGAGTTTACTTGGGCGAGCCGCTTTCAACCTCAATGTCGCAAAACCACGGATCAAGCAAAAGCTCCACAGGCGAAGGTCTATTCGCGGGGTCGTACTGCAGAATCCGTCGAATGAGCGTCTTCACTTTTCTGGCTTCCTCCTCATCAAGTTCCGGGCCTGCCCGATCGAACATCTCCTCCATGGACGGCTGCTCCGCCATAAGCGGTTCCCCGCCTTCCGGGACTCCCCCTAGATGAAAATTAAATATCTTCTTCTCGGGCGTGAAGTACAGCGAAGACCTCTCCCAATGCTTGAAGAGCTCGTCGGGGAGGGCGCCGAGCGCGGTGGTGAGGGAGAGGACAAGTTCGTCCACTATATCTACTTCATCCCACCACGGTACGCAGAAGAGGGGCTGTCCGGTGATAAGCTCAAAGACAAGGCAGCCGAAACTCCAGACGTCAAGGGTTTTGTTGAAGGCTCCGGTAAGAACCATCTCGGGAGCTCGAAGGCCGCGCGGAGTAAGGGGCTTTGCCGGAGGGTCCGTGAAGAAATATGCTGTTCAGGGTAAGTAGGTATAAGTACAGATATTCATCATTGAAAAAAAATGCAAAAGAAATAGGTAATCGCAAGGGGAGGTACTAACCGCCACCCATATCGGATAGTTTGATCTTAAAGCCCTCGGCGTAGTAGGTAAAGGGCGCCAGCGGCTGCGCAATGCAAAGATATCGAGGAGCCCACTTATCTTGTTTGCCGTCCAGCCTCTGTACCGGGGGCGATATTGACCTGGATTGCTCATCTTCCTCCTGTCGGAGCACGTCCTCGGGCTTCGAGTCGATATCACCAAGATCGAAGAGCATGTTTCCCGGCTGGAAGTCTCCATGGGCGATACCATTCTCGTGGAGAAATGCCAGGGCCTGCAAGGACTGCTTGAGGATGCTCTTTGCCATCTGAGGCGAATAGCGGACCTTCATTCCCAACTGGCGAGGTTTGAACTGGGGCAGCTCCTCAACCATAGAATCCACACTCGGACCCATGGGCTCGAAAACTAGGCACCTGTGGATGCCATTGGGGCCGCGGTGTTCGAACTCGTCCAGTAGCTGCGTGATATGCCGGGCCCCCTCTGCTGGTGCGACTTGGGCGATGTGGTGCAAGATTCGTAGCTCGTTTGTCGATGCCGAGATTTCCGAGACAAGAATCTTCAGGGCGACATATCTACTGTTCCTTGAAGGAAATGAGCAAGCATAATCTACAGTGTCGCGGGCAGACGATGCAAAAGATTGACTTACCTCAGGTCACGGGCCAGCCACACCGTTGCGTAGGAGCCCTCGCCGAGCTTCCGGATGACCTTGTACTGGCCACTGTTGAAGACGTCGCCGAGAAGGACGGGATGGTAACCACCTGGGTGGTAGCTCTCCACCCACTCACAGGGCGAGGTAATGCTTTTGAGTCTCCGTTCCTCTTTTTTTACGGCCCTTGATGGCGGGGTAGGAGGAGGGGAGGCGCCCATGGCTGCGACGGAGATGCTGCGATGGAGATGCGTGGTGCAAGAGTTGCCGAGTGTAATGTTTTGAAAGAGATGCAGGATGGTGATGGGTTCAAACCCTCGGGAGAGACTCGGTGAGTGACTAGAAGAGCAAGAGCCCGTGCGGTACTTGGGTATGTTGGTAGGTGCCTTGTGGCAGGTTGCAGCAAGGAACATGCTCATTGGCCACTCGCCACAACGGCCCAAGCCGCTGAAAACCGATTGGGTACGGGAGTAATACAAGCGCCCTCCACCAGATCGGTAAGATGTTACGTTATGGAATAATCTTGAGGGATATACGAAGTATTACTCGCACTGACCGAAGGAGCAAGCAAGCAGTTTTACTGGACGGTTAGTCGTGGCCGCCCACAACAAGTTTCAACACGGGCCATCTTATGCATCGCAATCACCAATAGCCGGCCACAACAAGGTTCAACACGGGCCATGATGCCAGCACTGATGCATAGCAATCACCAACACACATAAAGTCGTTGGAAGGAGGGCCGAGCTGGATGTGTAGCCGGCCACAACAAGGTTCGACATGGGCCATGATGCCAGCACAGCAATTACCAACACGTAAGGAGGGTCGAGCTGGATGTGTAGCCGACCACGACAAGCTTCAACACGGACCATGATGCCAGCGCCAACACACAAAGTCGTTGGAAGGGGGGCCGAGCTGGATGGGCAGCCGGCCACTACAACTCTCAACACGGGCCATGATGCCAGCACTTATGCACACCAATTACCAACACAAAGTCTTGGCAGGAGGGTCGAGTTGAATGTGTAGCCGGCCACGACAAGTTTCAACAAAGGCTATGATGCCAGCGCTTATATACAGCAATCACCAACACAAGGTCTTGGAAGGAGGGTCAAGCTAGATGTGTAGCCGGCAATGGTCCAGTTGGACTCTGGTGTCAGCAAGGAATAGAAATTGATGTGAGCTCGCCGTAGCACAGCTTCCAGATATCCCTCGCCCCATTAATAGTCAAACACCAATCTGCCAATACCAACAGCCTTCATCTTTACCTCAAAACTCATTCTCCATCTTAGCTTCTCAAAGCCTAACTCTTAACTTATCATGGATGCCAGCAAGATTGCTTTTGAGCCACCCAACATGTACTTGACAAAGCTCTGGATGAGGACGGCTATCATCGATTTGGTTGTTGAGCGAGCGCCTGCCGCGGCTGCGAGTGCCCAAGTCGTGTAAGTTGATCGCATCCCTCATCGCAACCAAGCCGCTGACGCAAGCTTCAGGAACGACTGGCACACCAGCCCAAGCGACGATCAGGTTCACTGTACCGTCGATTATTTCGACGCCAATGGTGGCAAGCTCGCCCGAGTGCACATTGATTAATTTGTCGGAGAGGAGGAGAGGGTGCCTGGTACCTTGTATCCTGGTATGCTCGCCGATGATTTGTTGCATATATGTGTTCTAGAGGTTGTCTGTTGTGGTGAGGCTGTGAGAGAGCTTGTGTCTGTCGATCATGCGCAAGGAGGCTAGCTAGATGATAATTTATCACCCTTGTCTATTGTAGCTTTTCTGCTTAAAGGGGTCATCTCCGATATGCAAAGGACCGAAGAACAATCCTTCCTCTCTAGGTTTGAACCAAGCTGTAGGGGGTTGGCAGCTCGTCCTCCATATCAAGCTCGCTAGTCGTTCCCAGTGCCATAGATTTAGCAAAATGCTGCATAACTCGCATATTCCGAGGATCAAAGAACCCGTATTTCCTCACGTACCCGAAAACAGTCAGCTTTCGGAATCGGTCAGCGTGGGATGTTCTTGCTTACGAATACCATACGTCAAGGTCTCGGCATCGGGCATGTTTCATTTCGTTCTTATCACTGAGCTTGTTGCGAACTACATGAGGACTAATATTGAGAGATCATTAGTGCCTCTCTTCTCAGCCCGTTCGATCACCGGCATCTAGGTATGTCTGAGTCTGAGTCTAGTTGCATGGCACGGGTGGCACAGAGCGTCCGAGGCAGCCACTTAGCCCAGCCACTTGTGGACCTAGCGACGACTGCGTCCGCATCCAGCGTTTTGATCGCTAGGTGTCGCGGGGCTGCCAGGACTATGTTCAGAGCTCTTCCGGCGCCGAAGACAACGAAGACCACTTGCTTACGCGGACACTCTCTGTGTCAGAATACTGCTTGTACTGAGGTGGCTTGTGTCTTTCTCTAGTCTAGAAAGTCACAGGATTGGTCTCACGGTCTCGCGACGGTCGAGATGTTTGGTCAGACGGGCGGGCGAGCAGACGAGCCCGCTCGCGTCCCAGTGGCTCGGGGAGAGGGGGGGCTCGGAGAGAGCGGGCAGGGCGTCTCGGTGCCCCAGAGGCGAGCAAACGAATGTCGCTTGAGCCTACTTCATAAGCTCCCTTTGTTTCGCGGCAGTTGGAGGTGAGGAAGCGTGAAAATTCGGACAAACGGCTTACCAATACGCAGTGACCCACCTCCGCGCCAAAGCCTGGAAGCTTCTTCAATCCTCATCGACTTGACGCCACCTGGGCCATCGCATCTCACGCAACCTCTCCGTCAACTTTGGACAACTTCTTGACCTGCATCTTGCTCGAATACAAAACAATCAGCTCCACCTCACTTGGGCCAGACACGGAAAGTTCAAATGGCTCAGGTTCAGCACATCTCCTCTTCCGACGAGTTCCAAGCGCTACTGAAAACAACGACGTATGTCGCCGTCGACTTTTCAGCCGAGTGGTGTGGTCCCTGCAAGGCCATCGCACCCGTGCTCGAGTCTCTGGCATCCAAGCATGGCGTCCCCTCATTCCTCGCCTTTGCAAAGGTAGACGTGGACAAAGTTCAAGACGTCGCCCGTGCCTGGGGAGTGTCTGCCATGCCCACCTTCATGTTCTTCAAGGAGGGCAAGCAAGTCACAGTCAACGGCCAGGCCGTGATCCGGGGCGCCGACGCTCGAGCACTGGGCGCTGCTGCGGAGAAGCTCGGAGGCCTCGCCAAGAAGCGGGCGGAGGAGGCCGCCGCCGCGGAGTAGATTCAGGGGTTGGTGGACCGTAAGATGGAGCTTCACACATGAGAACGGCTCTCTTGTCTATGTAGGAGGAGGAGCTTCAAGTGCATGACTTAACAGATGAGAAATGATATACAAAGTTGACGTCCTCACGCGAAAAGACTCGGTGCCAAGACAATCATGAGCGGTTCCTTGATGCCCCTTGACTTGATGAAACCTCTCCATTTAAGAGTAGCCTTGGAGTGGTGGTCAGAATTCTCTCGTGAGCAGACCCATCGCCAAGGGATGCATGATAACCCTAGACACATTCTTGGAGGGGTTCGGAATCTCTTCGCACATGCGGGCGCCGCAATTGACGATTCTGTCCCAAGCCGAGAGCAGGTGAGAGTAAAGGAGACTGCGCCGTGAGACTAGAGCGAGAAACCTCGAGGCATCTGTCGCTGGTAGCCTACGACCTCGAGCTCGGGGTCGTCGAACCCAGCGGCATTGCCGGCTTGGTCTTTGGACATTTCTGCAAATACGATAGAGCTGTGTCCAATGAAGGTGTTCAATGAAGGTGGTAGCTACCGTGAATATGGACAGGCGGCTGAACCATATTGAACAGCGAAACCAGACAGGTCGGAACAAAGGTCTTTAAGGGAAAGGGGAGGTATGGTGATTGCATCGCATAAGATCTCAGCTTTCAGTCATTTAATTAACGTGCACTCAAGTAAGGACGTAGAGGCTGATGTAGGTATGACAAGCAGACGGTTGCCTGCTGCGGGTACACGACTGTATCATTATGAAGCAGCCTTCTCCATGTTTATTTCAATGATGCTTGGTGGCCATCAACTCAGCTCCACTCGGATGCGACGCGAAAGCCAACAGCGCTAAGCCGCGATAACTCAGCTCTCACGTGGAACCGGGTTATTCATACCAACAATCTGGTGTCTCGTTGAGCTCCCGTTCCTCGGTATCCTCATCTCCAGCCAGTTCAGGGAGCTGCGGTCTCATCAGTAACGAGTCGAAGAGTCCTTACGAATCCAGTGAATCATCTCGGGACCTGATCTCGGAAACCCGGAACGAATGGATGGCTTCGCAGCAGCTAAATATTCAATACAATTGAACACGCATGTACAGTGGTATAGCATAGTAGACCATCTTCTCTTCTAAATACCCTGTCGAGCCACATTGTCTACAGATGGCTTCAATCTATTAGCATATTAATATGAGTTCTTATATTTACATCCCATTTAACTAACCAGATCATATGCCCGGTTCCCCGCCTTCCACAAGGTGGAGCACGCCTACAGAAATGAATGCGTTATCTACGAAGTATTGACTTTGTACCTTGCCATATACAAAGGAAACCCATTTCCGGTCGTTAATGGTTGTTTGATCCTAGGACTGTACCTAGTGACATGTTGGAGAAGATTGAGTCCTTTATTTCCTGGTAAGTACCGTCTTTGTCACCTGCCTAAACAACATCGTCACATGGTAGCTTATCCGCAAGCGTGGCAAGATGTGTACAGGCATGGCATGTACAGGGCGCTGCGTATCGTCTCGACGAGGATGCGGGTTGCACATTCGTTGGGAGTGGTCCGAGTGGGCGTTGCATACCGAGCTAGGGTCTGGAACCCTGAAGTTATACGGGACATGCACTGTTAGGAATTAACCCACGGAAGCCGCTCCTCGTCACGCATTGGGTTTCCAACACAAGTTTGAATTCATTGGCACCGTTACATCCAACCCAGTTTGAGGCAGGTACATCCGTCATTTCGGTGCCAATGTCGTCAACTTACCTGCAGGCTGGAGAGTACTGCCTTACTTCTGCCTGACCAAAGCGAAAAGCTACTCTCCTCAACCTATAGATGCTTCTCCTGCTTCAAACTCGACACACCATCCAGCGTCATCTCGGCCCTGGATGACCTCGAAGAGTACGTCGCCGCCGAAGGCCCCTTTGACGCCGTCATGGACTTCTCCCAGGGCGCCGCCTAGCCGCGACGCTCATTATCTGTTACCAGCAGAGGCAGCCTGCCGCGCTGCCGTTGTTCAGCTTGGCGTGTTTCTCTGCATCGGAGCACCTTATGATTCAGCTTCTCTGCGCCGCGGGCGGATTGTGTTCTTAGGCAACCGGGATGGCGCCTGATCAACGTTCCTACAGCACATAACGTCGGGGAGAAGGAAAGGATGAGTCTCTGAGTGCTAGTCTGGCGCTGAGCCGGGTGTTTACAGCTCTGAAACGGAAAGCGTTCAAATATGGTGGTAGTCATGACGTGCCAAGTTATTCGGAGCATGTTTTTCGTTCTATGGCCGACGTGGTTGAGGACGTGATTCGCAAGGCACTGTTTCTACAGTGGTGCTTCTGATAATTATGGAAAAATTATGTTTAGCGTACTGATAGGGAGAGGCCCCAATCTATATAATTAAGTCCTTGATATCTCGGAGTCCTCACAAGAGCCGATCAGCTTCGTAACATGAGACGTGACCATCAGCGGGATGTCGATACCTGCGCAGTCGCGGTGTCTACCAGCCTCCTTGGCCGCTTCTCAGCGAGGAGGAATAACGAGCAGAGAGATGCTATGGAGAAATAGAGCATGACTCTCATTTGCTGGGAATAGCCCGTCGCGTATACGGTCTTCGTCTGGGCTTGTACCTCAGGCGGCAGCAACGCGATGTTGTTCGAAGACAGAAGTATTGCTGAAACTTGGTCTTTTGTCAAAAACTGGGAAGTTTCGGCCTTGACGTAATTAACCAAGAGAGCGGAGCAGACGGCGAGTCCAATTGTACCGCCCAACACCCTGATTTGGGTGACGGAGCCCATGATAACAGCTGAAATCATGTCAGTTAAAACAATTATCAAGTGAACAGACGTTTCGACGGGCCGTACCCATGTCTCTTTCTTTGACGACCATCGGCGCCATCATTAGTATCGTGCTGAGGTTGAAGCCGAACCCCAAGCCCATAATAACCTGATAACCGTATTGGGCGGACGGGATTTGAAGGTTGGACGAGTCAAGGGAACTAAACAATCCGACGCCTATTGCCTGGAGAGAGCCTCCCACGATGAGCAAATAAAGTGGAGGGACTTTCAACTTCGATATTAGAAGCCCAGAGAGAGAAGTTGCGACAGGAGAGAGGAGCAGGAGAGGCAGCAATCGAATACCAGCGCCAATGGCTGAGGTCGAGTTGACCGTTTGCAATCTCTGCGGGATGTTGATAATAGCAGCCATGAAGGGAAACCCCGTTAGGAATCCATTTCTTTGCAAACATGGTTAGCAGACTGGGAGCTGGTAGCTTGTCCAAGGGAGCTGTACTTACAAGAGTAACCCCAAGACAAATCTGTTACGGGCAAGCCTCAATGGAAAGATGGGCTCGCAGACGGTATTCCACGTTGACAGCTGTCTCTCCCATGCGATGAAGCCAAGCCACAAAAGGCCGGATAGGACAAACACGGAGATGATGGCACCGCTACTCCAGGGATAGGCCACACCACCTTGTTGTAATGCGAAAACGAGGAGGATGGAGGCAGCCAAAGAAATGAACGCGCCAAGAAAATCGATGCGTTTCCATGCTTGCTCCGATATCATGGAGCGGAAAAAGCGAGTCGATTCTCCGTAGGGGAACCCGAAGGGTATCGAGAAAGCCAGCAGAGAAGCTGCGAGTGCTCCGCCGGGTCCACTGCGGCAAGGGAATCAATGAGAGCCGCTACTAGGCAATGTGCATCGTTGGGCAACTGACTTGAGAAAGAAGACCCATCTCCAGGTTGTGTGATCGGTGATTGCTCCTCCTAGGAGTGGACCAAGGACGCTGGAGACGGCAAACACGGACGTGATAATGGCGAGGTATGTCGCGTACTTCGGGCGTGGAACCATCAGCGGCACCATGATGATCGACAACGAGTAGATCCCCGAGGCACCCATTCCCTGGAAGGCCCGAAACACGATTCTGTTGTACAGTTGGAAGCATTAGAAATGGAATTGGGTCAATTGGGGGGCAATGGAGGGTGGGATGGGGATATATTTGCAGGAAGCAGCATCACGTACAGAGGCAACATGGAGTTGGAGAGACCGCAGGCAACGGAGAAGACTGTGAATAGAGTTATGGAGCAGAGTATCATGAGTTTGCATCCAAGGATATCGCTAAACTTCGAGTAGATGATGAGGAAGCCCGTGTATGTCAGCAGGTACGACGTCACGACCCAGCCGCTCTTATCAAAACCGTGGAGAGCATCGACGATGGACACGAGAGAGGTGCTCACGATGGTGGTCTCCAGAGTCGAAAGCAGCAGGCTCACGCAAAGGCTGCATGGTTCAAGAGCCGGCCAGTCAGCTTGGTACAGGAGGTCGGAGGCAGTCAAGGAGAAGCGAGCCTACCCAGCGGTCAAGGCATGGAGCCTCCAGCCAGCGTGGTAGACCTTTGGTCTGGGCTCGTCGGAGCTGATATTGGACTTCACATTGTCGTTGTCGATTGAGACTAGTACAATTGACGCGACTTCTGTCCTGGCACACGAGCCGACAACTGGCTCAGCCTCATCTTCAGCTTTTTTGCTGTCATTCTTTGGTTCATCTGGACTTGAGGGCTCAGGCTGCCGGAGCTCGTCTTGCTGGACAGCTGACGGCGAAGACATGTCGAACGAGAGAAGAACTGCGGCGGGATGACTCTGGAAACCCACCGAGAAGGGCGAAGGAAGAACTGGTCGTGACAGTTTGTTGGCGGTGACTGGAAAACCTCGAGCTGGAAACAAGCCCGATATTGGCTGTTGGCTGTTGGCTGTTGGCTGTTGGCTGTTTCCTGTTGAAGCCACCAAAATAGGGGCACGCACCTCCGTACACGTGGCCGTTTTTCTGGCAAAGGCTCGGCCAACCACCTGAAGAACTGCGAACTGCTGACCGCCAGTCGCGACTCAAGGCTCAAACTTTTAGCACCATGTTGATACGAAGTAGCATCCTCCGTAGGTGCCACTCTCCTCCGCCTGCGGAAGATACTAGTCATTACTACAGTCGGCGACTCAACAAACACAGGCAAGGCGTTCCTTAATTAAAAAATTGAAAGAAACGAACCAAGTAAATGTCTACACCATCTCTCATCACCAGCCCCGATTTTCGAGGTCTGCAAAATCCTCGATGAAAGGGGACACACCATTGAGTTCGCAGCTCTCGCCGACCGAGAAAAGTACGCATCTCCTTATCCCTTCGTCTCCGCTATCCATGTGGTCGGGCGCTCCATCATGCCCCAGGAGAGCAAGAGAGGATGCGCTTTACCTCCGCTTCTGCGAATGGAGCTAGACCGGCAAGGGCCTGAGAGACATGGTTGAAGGCAAGAAGTTCTTTGAGTCGTTTTGGTCGGAGACATATGAGAAGGCGAGCACGTGGGATCGTTGCAACCAAGATATCTACCTATTCATGCATCCCTCTCCCTTCATCTACCTTTACCTGTGGACCAAAAAGATGAGACGCTAGGTCAGCGCAGGAATGACGCCAAGGAATGCTCTAAATCTTACGAAAGCCGGACAATCTCGTGCTTGTCAACTCCTTTATTTATCGGCGTCGAGACCCCCAAGGACGTGCCGGCCTTGGTACATACCGTAGGCCCCATCTATCAGACCAATACGCCGAACTAGCTGGCTTTTCTAGAATTTTCGCCGGCCATAAGAGAACAGTATTCGTGGCATTTCCAGTTATGAAGTGGGTTCTAGTGGAGCTAGAGGCTCTCTCCGCCGAGGCCCTGAGCTGTGCTGTCTGAATCACCTCAGCTCTCCGGTCCGATCACATCCGCGGCGGGAGTAGGGACCGGTTCGCTTCCCCAAAAGAACGAGTAGTCTACCAGGGACCTGAAGGTGTCAAGGTTAGCCTTAACCACGCTGACCTCCTCGAAAACCAGCATCCGCACATGAGGTCCGTGGTCAGCCGGCGGCAGGCGCTGGCCGCCGATGTCATCGAGGAGGTCCTGTATGACAAAGAATTGAGATTCACGGGTAGTCGCCATGACTATGAGTGGATGCCGGAGCAAGGAGCGAGGTCGGATTATGACCGGGGATTGAATTATTACATAGAGAGGGGAAGGGGGGGAGGGGTGGCTTGCGTGGTCCTTTTCTTGAAGGGTTCCATCAATGTACGGATTTATGCCAATAACCAGCCCTCGGCGCATGAATTGAGAAAAGAGATGCGATTGATACTTAATTATCCTATATTAGAGGCTATTAACGTTGGCAAGATAACACCGAAACCAAGCAATACATGGCAATACATGCCAGTGTTGTGCCCATGGAAATCCCATAGCCCTTGGCCGCCAAATATAGATACCATCATGTCAGTCATTTCCATCAAAAACACCGTAATCAGTCATCTCAGACGTCCAGCGTCTTCTCCTTTACCAGCTCCACCTCGTCATTACTTTCACGACGCAAGAGTGCCGTCTCAAGCGACTGGTGCACAACATCATCCTCTCCAGTCCGAGGCTCTCCCGCATTCGCAAACTGCCACTCGGAACGGTCGAAACGCTCACGTACAGGGCCGACCATGTTGACGAAGCGGAACTGCAGGTCCTTGCCAACGTACCGCCGCAACTCCATCTTCAGCTCGAGCAGCGACAGCACGCCCGTGACGTCGATGAACGCTACCATGCCAAAGTCAAAGACGACATAGCGAAGTGGCGACACGTCTCCATGGATGGGGATGATGCCCTTTCGCTGCCGAATCCGGCCGATGCGATTGTTGGTTGAGCTGTTCCAGAGACGTTCCCTGCTGGTGACATCGATCGCAGCATCAGATATAGGCTCGAAGTGGACCTTGATGGACTCGATGATGGCGGCTTTGATGCGTTCTGCGTTGGGGAAGAAGATGTCGTCGGTGAAGCGCACCAAGTACGCCTCGGCAGGGACGTCGATATCGCTACTCGCAAGACGGTACTTGGGCATGGACCAGTGGTTGTTCTCGGTCTCAGCATGCGACAGGCCGATCCATCGGGGAAAAGCGAGACGAAGCAGCGTGTAGACAATGTTGAACCCAACAGCGGCGGCGAGGCCAATTTCAGTCGATGTAAAGAGAGTCACCCAGAACCCGAGCATGGACGCGACAAAGTCGATGAAAGACATTCGCCAGTATCGATAGAACAGGCGAGGAGAGGAAATAAGGTGAATAACGGCCATTATCTACTCCTACATGATTAGTGAGAAAGCTCTCGCAGTGTTACCAGCACGGTTGTCAGACTTACAACGATGGCAGAGAGCGTCGCCTTTGGTATCCAGTACAAAGCCGGCGCAAGCTCATACAGCGTCAAAATCATCCAGCCAGCGGTAAAGATGAAGTTGAGCGGGCTGCGGACTCCGCAATCCGAGTTGACAGCTGTCCGCGACATGGCACCGCCGGTCGTCAGGGCGCCAAAGAAGCTGTTGACAATGTTCTCGACGCCCAGATAGAAGAGCTCCTGGCTCTTATCGATGCTGTAGCCGTTTCGCAGGCCAAACGCCTTGCCGACGCCGAGATGCTCGACAGACATGGCGATGAAGGGCGCGAAGCAGCGTGCGAAGACCTTGCTGAGGAGTTTCGTGTCGTGCGCGCGGGGGGCCAGCAGGCCGTGGGTGTCGACCTCTGTGACGTCCCACTTGTAGTCGTCCGAGTTTTTGTAGCCCTTGTTGACGAGGTACGAGATGAGTGTGTGCAAGGCGAGCACGACGACAGCGCGGCCGGTACACATGAACTTGAGCCACCTGCTCCTCTTCCCCCATTTCTTGCCGATCTCCTCAAACGCGTAGAGCACCACGATGCCGGTGAAGCCAATGGCAAGGGTCAGGGGCTTGATGCTGCCGAGATGGCCCAGGACGTCGCGGATGATCTGCGCGGTGCCGGTTCCGGTCTTGAGGCCGACGAGAGAGCCGACCTGCCCGAGTCCGATAACGAGCGCCACGGCGGAGATCCACCCCGTCAGGACCGGGCCGGAAACAAAGTCGAGCAGGAAGCCGAGCTTAAGGAGGCCAACAGCCAAGGCGAGGACCCCAACTAGGAACGCCATGGCGGAGGAAATCTGGGCGGGTTTGTAGCCCTCCTTTTGAAGGTCGGCCACGGCCTCTGCAGTGAAAAGCCCGAGGATAGACGTCGGCCCAGCGGACAGTTCTGTAAGTCGACATGTCAGTCATCCCGCCACTCTTCACGCCCAGATTAGCCCATCTAGCCTTACCTTTTGAAGTCCCCAGGAAGAAGTAAATGGCCGGCGGCAGCCAGCTGGCGTACAAGCCGTGTTCAACGGGGATGTTGGCAATCTTGGCGTACGCTAGCCCCTGGGGGATCAGCATGACGCCGATGGTGATTCCCGCAATGACATCCTGCAACATCCATCTGTAGTCGTAGCGAGGCAGCCACTGCAAGATGGGGAGCTTCTCGGCGAGATATTCCGCAGTCGCAGAGGGCATTCTGCGGCAGACGGGCTCGACCCAGCTCTTCACCCTGTTGATGTTCGGGTCCGTCCGGCACGCCTTTGCGAGCCTCTCCTTGGCTTTTCCCAGCTGCTTCATGATTGCCAGCCGTCCCAACGAGGGCCAAGCACTACGGTGGGTCTAATAGCTCGATGCTAGGAGCCGGAGATAGCACGCGATGTTCAAAGTTACTCGTCCAGACTTAGATACACAGCGACGGGGGTGTTCTGAATTGAGAGGTGTCGGCACGGGCTTATAAGACGCTTTTCCCTCTGTTCTTGAACAATAGAATGGAGAGGTCTGGCATATATGCGGGAGGCACGCGATGGTACATGACGGTGAGGGGAAACACTATCTGGCCATCTTGAGGTGGGAGGGCACAAAGGCCGAGTATATAGGTTGATCAAGTCGGGCTCTGCCGTATTGAGTCCCATACGTTCAGATGACCCTCTCGAGTCGACAAGAGCCGCTCATCGCAAGGTTGCTAATCTGACATACGTCGCCATCACTACAGACACACAGGTGTTGCGGATGCTGTATGCGACTGGTGCCATGCCAGAGCACAACACCACTCGACGAGAGGCAGTCAGTCCGCAGGTGTGTGCGTGATGCATCGCTGCGTCCACGCCACCCACACAACCACCACCCAGGGACTGGGGCTGCTCGTGCGAAGGACGGTCTCGGACGCCAGATCTGGAGGACTGGACCACGGTGCAATCGTCTGTCAGTAAAAATTTGAAGACGATCGATCTCATGTCGACTCATCCCGGTCACGCTGCGCCTGGCCTACATCGAAATGCGATTACCTCGCTCATCGATGGGTGACTGGCCGCTCGCGGCTGCCTCCCGTGAAGGCTGCTGGTCGCTCTTCGGCCAGCCGGAAGAAAGCAAAGGAATAGTGACCACGGAGACAATGGAGCTGCCGACAAGGGGTAAGCGGCGGCAGGGTGCGGTGGCTTGCCTGCTGGCAAATTGGCCCGCCATTGGCTCATTTGCTGTTTTATCTGTTGCCACCGAGGCGTCTCACTGCATCAGGCCCCGAGTCGGCGGCAGTCGACATACTCTTACACGACGGACGGAGATGCAAAGGACAAGCCGAAATACGTGCCGTCTTTTCCGAGGGACATGGAGGCCTAGCTCTCGGTCCCTCGCTTGCTCGCTCAATGACGGCTGATGTGATGGCCAACGCCGACAGTTCCCCGTTGCAACGGCCCGTGTGTTGGTTCGAGAAGAGTAGCACTGGCGCCAGTTAAAGTCTGCGGGCTTACAAGGCCGCAGAGAACTGGCTGACGATGCCATGTACGGAGTGCAGAGGACATGTACAGAGGACATGGGCCTTTCCGAGCTGGGTCACATTGCCCCGGCAAATGACATGGAGAGGTGTGAGTTATGGTTGATGGACCTGGCATCAGCCGTTCTTCTCCACCAGATACCCCCTGTACTCCGTACCAAGCATGACGAAGTGGGGTTGGCGTGACTGCACGACCTCGTTTGGTAGAACATTCCACCCATCTTTCTGACTCTCCCAACGAATATCGGGTCAAACAGGATCATGATGCGGCCAGCAGAATTTTCCTTTTATTTTACAACCTACCGCTGATCGGCCATTGATGAGGCTGATGAGCGTTACGCATACATCTGCGGCAAGGTCACACAGGCGTTATTCGACAAATAAGAGCCCGCAGAGAGACATGGAGGCCTCCCAGCGCTGCGCCGTGTTTCACATTGGGACGAGCGGAAGGCGTACCGCCCGCTCTCTTTGGTGATTAACACACCGGTTGGCTTGGCTCTGAGAGGAAGTCAATGACGAGGAGCGCCCTCGATGTTGTCGGTGAGTTGAGCGACTCTTGACGTGAAACATCCAGCCCTGGACCATTATAAACGCTCACGCGCGGGCAGATCTTGGCGCCCTGGGCACAGTAATACTGCTGCTATGTACATTGGGCCGTGCTTGTTTCGAGAACAAACCTATTGCCTTCCTAATCGCTCTCCAGTGTCCCATGTAGCTGTCGCGCGGCCTTGGTACAGCACGAGGGCGCCACTGGGAAACCAGAGCTCCGTATCGTCGCTGGCCTTCACGCGTTGCTGGCGTTCTAGCTTCCAGCCACTCTAGGTAGTCAGCCTGCCTTCTGTCACATCGGCTGCACAGGGGTGCTTCAGCGCTAGTGGTCCGCTGAAGAGCGGTGAATGCCCCTGTTGGGAAGGCTGCTCGCGCCCCACTGCTTGGCTGAGTGGCGGCTTGGTTCGTACATCGAGCATTGACCCATACCAGAGCTTCACCGGTTGGCCCAAGCGCGACAGATCGCGGTTCACAACGTGAAGTCAGCCCGCTCCTGCGCTGAGACAAAGCAAAGCAAGTTCCGCTGCAAAAACCCTCCTCCAGTTGAATCAAGGCCGCCACCGTTGCCGTGGCATGCGACATGCTTCTTGGCAGGATCGTCGTGGTGGCAGTGAGTTGGCTGCCGGACTAGCCAGCGCCAACGCCACCTGCCGTCTCGTACGAGTACCTATTTCTCATCGGAAGATCGATCTTGAAGCTCTGGGTGTAGAAGCAAGTGACTTCAGAGGTGGGGATCCGTGGTCCCAGCTCCGCTCCCCGCCACCGGGGTCTGTCCAGACCGTCGGTGACACTGCGAGCTCTCTCAAGTGTTGATAAAGGTGCGTTCGGGCGAGTGGTAGAAACCAGAGTAGACGGTGACTTTATAAGAAAATAATTGATGGATTGATCGTGACTAGATGTACAAGTAGACTGTTCAGACTGTTTGCCAGATTCAATACAAAAACTCTGCCTCCAACTATACATGATCGTCCTTTTGCCACAGCCCCCGATGCCCTCAAGGCTTGGTAACCTCGTCCTTCTTGGCATCCTTAATCTGCTGCCAAAACTTCTCGCCGGCCTCCTTGTCATCGGCAAACAGGTGGTCCAGCACCATGCGCTGCGGCGTCTCGCCCATCCACTGGAAGAGCGAGAAGTCGCGGAACTGGTCCGAGCGGAAGATCTCGAGCATCTCGACGGGCGCGTCGCCAATGTTCTCGACAAAGTGGCCCATGTTCTTGGGCACGATGCCCACGTCGCCGGGCATGTAGTCAAAGGTCCTCGCGTTGCCCTCGGCGGCGAAGATGGTGACGCGCGCGCGGCCGCGGATGAAAAAGGACCACTCGTCGGCGACGGGGTGCCAGTGCATCTCGCGCAGGGCGCCGGGCTCGATGACGGCGTGCGCGGCCGCGACCGTCTTGGAGATGGGGAAGTTGGCCGAGTCGGTGATGCGCACGGTGCCGCCCGTCGTGTGCTTGGGCTCCTGGTCGAGCATCCTGTGGGTGAACTGGTACTTGGACTTCTTGACGTGCTTGCCGCGGGGGCGCTCGTCGTCGATGGGCCCGGGCTTGGAGCCCTGGAAGATGTACTTCTCGCCGGCGGGGAGGTGCTTGAAGACCTCGGGGGCGAGGTGGAAGTTTTCGGCGATGACCGGCTTGGGGGTGTGTGCTTCTGCGCGTTAGCAACCGCCATCAACACCGTAGATGCAGCACAGAGCGGCGTACCCAGCCAGTCCGTCAGGACAAAGGTCGACTCCTCGGAAAAGGTGCCGGCGTCGAAGATGAGCAGGAACTCGGTGCCGTTCTCGCCCAGCCCCTGCAGCGAGTGCGGGACGCCGCTGGGGAAGTACCACAGGTCGCCCTTCTTGAGGTCGTCGATGAAGTTGCCGCCCTCGTAGTCAAGCGCGGTGACGCGCACCTCGCCGTCGAGCACGTACGCCCACTCGGCCTCCTTGTGCCAGTGCAGCTCGCGGATGACGCCCGAGTCGAGGCGCATGTTGACGCCCGCGAGCTCGACGCTCGAGGGCAGCTCGCGCACCGTCGTCTGCCGGGTCCAGCCGCCCTCCTGCACGCAGAGTCAGCTATTGTCACAGCGCCAGCCACCGTCGAACCGCTTCTCCCGGGCAGCCCACCTCAATCCGCACGTGCGAGTCGGTGAAGCTCCAGCGCATGTTGGCGACGATGCCGTGGTCGGTGCTCGGCGGACGGATCATGTCGGGGCTCTGCCGCGAGCGGTCCCTGTTGTACGGGCCCAGCACCGACGCGCCCTTGCCATTGCGCCAGGGCAGCGGGTCGAGGTCGTCGCCAATGGGGTCGACTTTGCTGTCGTAGGGATCGCGGTGCCCGGGCGTGTACGGGCGGCCGGTGTCCTTGTTCTTCTTGGTGGTGAACCTGTCGGGCAGCGCGAGGCCGTTGAGCAGGCGCTGGCGCGGGCTGTCGAGGTGCGGCAGCGCGGCGCACAGCTCGGCCAGGCCGGCGCCGGCGAGGAGCAGCTGGCTCGTGGAGAGCTTCATGGCGAGGATCCGGAGGTCAGAAGCCGGGTCAATGGGTTGGGGCGCGCTCTACAGGTGGCTCGGGAAGCTATCGCAAGGTCGCGGAGATGTGAAGGGAAGCGCTGGACCGGAAGCGGCGGGGACGGGCTTATAAGCAACGCTCGACTACGAAGTACTCCCTCCGTATCCAATTGCGAAGAGTACCTAGGTAATACGAAGTAGCTTCTTCTCAAGTCATAGGGCGCCGTGCGCCGAGTTGCGCGCCGTTCATCCGTCCATTGGCCGCCCGCAGCCGGTCACCCTGGTGATGGAGAGCGACGGAGGACGGAGTATACACCACTTCGAGTTCGTACATAATACACCATACACCGTATGGAGTACGACAGGTAATGATGACGGAATCGGACGTGAAACCGACTTACCGAGCCAAATCCGACGGGGAGCTGCTCTTCGGACACAGAAGTAGAGCCCGGTGCGGGCCTTGTTCTGGGTGCCGATGATGCGTCTGCCGTCTTGTTATTCGTCTCGTCCCAGCAAGCCGCGACGCAGGTTTCACTGGCACATTTGCATGTTGCGGCACAACTGCATAAATGCACGGAGCAGGGACAGGACCCTTTAGTATTCGGACCTCAAGGCACAAGCAGCCCAACACCCGGCCCGGCCAGCAAGTTCTTTCTGTGCTTCCAACAGCCAGTCCAACGGTGGAGAGCGGCCCGATGTCGCCATTTTCTTGCACCGACGCGCCCCGGCGCTAGTGACGTCTGCGGCGACGAGCTCCATCATCCAGCCCATCCACCTCTCGCAGTCCCCGAGCAGACTCCGATCCCCGTCGCCCACTTCAGCGCCGCTGTCGGCCCCAGTGCGGACCTGGTTGCGATGCTTTTTTTTTTCTTTTTCTTCTTCTGTCGGATGAGCCCCGTCTCGGCGTCTCTGCACACATCCACCGGTCACCGGTGCCTCGATTGACTTGCCCAGCCCGTTTTGTCTTTGCGAGAGCGTCACCCGTCGGCTGCGTTCCCAGCATGACCAACTCACCCAACTACGGCGCCACGGCCGTGCGCAACGGCGCTGTCGTCGGCGAGGAGCCGCCTCTCCTCGGCCGCAGCCCGCCCAAGTCGCGGCTCGCCCGCTGCCGCCGGCAGATGCGCGTCGAGGTCTCGCGCGAGTGGGCCGACGTCGTGCTGCTTCTGTGCTACGTCGTCACCGGCCTGCTGGACAGCGCGTCGACGCAGGTCTGGGGAGCCTTTGTGTCCATGCAGACAGGCAAGTCGCGTTGCTCGCAGCTGCATCCATCGCAGTCGCAGTCTTGCTAACGGCTGCGTCTAGGAAACACCGTCTACGTTGGCCTTGGCCTCGCGTCCCTCGTCTACCCCCCGACCACGCCGCGGCTCTACAAGTCGGGCATCTCGCTGCTCTCCTTCTGCGTCGGGTCCTTCTTGTTTGCCCGCTTCCACCGCCGCTTCTCCCCCAAGCGCCGCTGGGTGCTGTGCGTCTCCTTCATCGCCCAGATGGCCCTCACCGTCGCCGCCGCCATCATCGTCACCACCGCCGCGCCCGCCGAGGCCGACGCCGTCGACTGGACCGTCCTCGTGCCGCTCGCCCTCGTCGCCTTCCAGAGCTGCGGCCAGGCCGTCACCAGCCGCGCCCTCAAGTACAACGCCCTGACGAGCGTCGTCCTCACGAGCATCTACTGCGACCTCTTCAGCGACCAGGACCTGTTCGCGCTGCACAACCTCGAGCGGAACCGCCGCGCCGCCGAGCCGCTGCTGCTACTGGCGGGTGCCGTCGCGGGCGGCGTCTTCTCCCACAGCTCCGTGGGCATCGGTGGCGCGCTGTGGACGGCGGCCGCGCTGAAGCTGTGCATAGTAGTGGCATGGTTCTTTTGGCCGGCCGAGGACGACGAGGAGAGTTAGACGAGGACCCGGGTTTCAAGCATTGTCCTCGAGGACGCTGCCATGGTTTGCTTCGACTTGATATGTTCGTAAAAAGTCGGCTACATACAAACTGCACAATCGTTGCTCTGCGACCCGAGCCCTGTTGTATCTCAAGGGCGTCTCGTGCATCCGGTTCCGGAGCCATTTGCCTAGTGCACGCCCAATCAGACACTGGGCGCTTGCGGATATTCCATGGCGGGAGGTGCAGTGTCCCGGTTGCAACCCCCGGGGTAGCAACCGTGATCGGTTGTGGGACCGTGCATGTCCGATGCTTGTCTCAGTCTTCGCGAATCTCTACCGTCGGAAGCTCATTGTGCCCTTCCCCCGCATTTGGTAATCTAAAGATTTTGTCTGATTTCCCGTCAGTCGAGTATATACAAGACGGCGGACAAGTTGGGGCGTGTCTTTTGTTTTTGTCGAGTCCATTCCAAGGTGTTCAAGTGTACTCCGTAGCTCCGAGGCCGTCGTTGTATAAGCCATGCCCACCTGCGAGAAGCTGGGGGACGCCAGCCTCTCCCATCGTGGAGATGTCGACTCTCAAGTCTTGAAAGATGTCTGTCGTCTGTGCCTTGTACAACTTGACATCGAACTTCACAAACACATTGAGCAGGACGCTGCCCTAGAGCAACATCGGCAACGCCAAGATCCTCAACTCGAGCACCCGCGACGACATGCAGGCCTCGACCAGCATGTCCGACTACCAGTTCGCCATCGCCCTCACGGTCTTCCTCGTCGCATACGCCGTCTTGGAGGTCCCCAGCAACATGCTCCTCGAGAAGCTGAGCCACAGCCGCTGGATCGCCTTCCTCATGCTCTGCTGGGGCGCCATGACAATGTCCCTCGGGGGAATGCAAAGCTTTGCGGGTGTCAAGGCGATGCGGTTCTTGCCGGGTATGTTTGAGGCGGGGCGTGGAAGCGAGGTTGCACAAGCTACGAATAATGGCCGTGACGAGGAGGATATGAGTACAAAGTACTAGATAATACCCATGTAGACAACCCTTCTTTGCCTGCGTAGACAAGCCCACTGAGAACCGACATCTATGGAGCTTCTATCACTTGGTATCCGTCTCGGTATGTTCCGAACTGACTAGCACGATCGAGGCACCTTTGTTCGAGACGGGGGATGCCGGCGCAATGGCGACACGCAGCGCAACGAGGCATGGATCACGGCCATCGTCAAGACCATCGCGTCCGCATGGTTCATGCGACATATCGTTTTCGCCAAAAACCTCGGAAAGTATAAGACGGAACAGGGGCAAACGCCAGTCATTGCGTTTCCTAGGCTTCCGGTGAGTCATCTGGCTGCTCAGCCGCTGCGTGCCGCAAGACGAAGTAGTTCGAGTACAGGTCAGACACCGCATATAAATATGTTAATCTTCAATCCTGCATTCCTTATCCTTTCTTTGCTGCTTAATGATGAATGCTAGTAGCTCATGGCCATGGATGTTCCGGGAGAGCTCGAATCCATCGTGGGGACTATTGCGTCCGACGAAGGTGGACGACTTCGGCGGGACATGATCAAACAGTACATGGACATTTTCGACCTAGATGAGCSCTCGGCGATTCAAAAAATCGATAATATTCACGGACTGCTTCCAGACCTCGTCAAGCTCCAGCCGCCGCTGAGCGACCCGGAGGCGGTACGGGTCATCGCCAGCCTTCCGGAGCCACCGACGCTCATCATCGGCACCGACGATTCGGGGCAACAGGCACACTTTTGCCGCGTGGGCGAGCAGACTCGGAGCGCGATATCCGCCCACTTCACCAACAATGGGCTTGGAAATGCGCCGACTTTCTTACAGCTCACCCAGGCGGCCAAGTCTCTCAGTGATGTTTCCGCGGCGCCGTTTCTGGGCCTGGATGCCACCATGCCGCAGAACCGCGCCGACGCGGGCGCTGTAGACTTTCGGCCGAAGCAAGACGAGTATCCGGTGTGGTACTTTGTATACGGGCCGCTGGCTGACCCCGACGAGCTTGGATTTATTCTCCATCTGGCGGGTGAGTCGCAGTACAGGCCGGCAGTGGTGCACGGGGCGCGGCTGTTGTCGCGAAATGCCATGACGGATGCTGGCCTGGGCAATAATGCGCCTACTGTTGTAGGAAAGGGTCTAAGAGTGAAGAGCAAAGAAGAGGAAGAGTCTCTTCGATTTTCTGTCACGGACAAGTTTGAAGTTGTACGGTGCCGGATGTCATTTACCGACACGGGCGAGGTCATCCACGGGTTGACCTTTCGGTACGCGGGAGCAGACTTGTGGTGAACAGGTACTGGGATGGGCGTCGTTGAAGTACGAGTACTTCGTAGACGCAACAATAACTATACAAACAAAGGATTCACTGTCAATTGCTATTATTGTGCAGTTCGTCGGGGTGTGTCGTGCTGGCCGTCGGCTACCACAATCTTTCCTCGGCGTCAATGGCCGCTCTTTCGGCGGCCTCCTGCTCCCACAGTTTTGCCCCGTGTCATCCTCGCGCTTCTCAACAACTTGCTTGTTGCATCTCCAAGTCCATTCACCAGTGCGAGCGTGCTGGCCAATGCATGTGCGGGCCTGGCCCCATCCTATTGGTACTGGCCGCCCAGTGGGTGGGCTGCCCAAGGAGGGCCTGGGCTAAGACGGGCGCTAATCAGGCCAAGCCCAGATGCCACTGGCAGCTCCGCCTCATCCACACCACATGCCAGAGAGACCCTGGACCTGCCGAGAGTGTTGAGGCTCGTGAGCTCACCAATCACTGCGGCCCGGCGCGGACCCCAGGACGGTTTCCATTACCAGCTGCAATGGCTCATCAGCAGAAGGGCCTCTGTGGCCTCTGCGACTAGTACGAGGACTCGATTGCGAGGACGGACTATTGTCAATTTCTGTCGCTGGCGGCCTAGCGCCGCGTGCTCGTCTCCCCAACACAGGCTCGTCGACGCAAAGCCTCCCAGGGCGACGCTCGGCCCACCCACACTGCACTGAGTCGAGCAGCTCGAGGACCAGCGGCGGATGGAGCAGAACGGAGCGAACAGACGAGAGGCAATCATGGCATGCATCGGCACGCGGGCTCTTAGCACTGGGTGCTCTCCAGGCGAGGCCCCTGACGGAGCACGTTGCCCACGCATGTGCCCCAGCCATTGGTCCACGCCGTGCCGGATCTGGACCCGCCGCACCGCGACGAGGAGGGCTGATGCCGGGGGCGCGGGGCCGGCGGTGGACTGTGGAGGGACTGTGGACGAAGACGAAGACGACGAAGACGACGACGTGGACGGGCGTGGGCCGTGGAGACGTGTCGCCGTTCGTCCAGCCCGAGCCGACGCCTCGTGGTGCCGCGTCAGTCCAAGGGACCGTCGTCTTGCCCTGCCCTGCCCTGCCCACTCTTCTCGACGAACGAGGCGAGGGCAATCAGGCAACGCGTCTCGTGCGAGTATATACATCGGTGTGCCCCTCGACCCCGCGTGCCCCGGCCTGCGAGTGCTTTTTATCTCTTGCTCGTTTCAACCCTCCCGCTCAGAGTGCTTTCAACACGCCTCAGAGCCGCCCGACCTCCCCCCCAGCTGTTCTCTCCATACAGTGAGAGAATACCATGGCTTCTCATGTACTTGCACCGCCTCAATTGGCCTGAATCTGGGCGCGTGCTAACCAATCCTGCCAGGGTGGTAACCTCGTCCTGCCTTTTGGCATCGACATTCAACCCCTCTATGCTGGCATTGCACTCGCCGTAGTGGGTGGCGTTTGCCTCTCCCGCCTTTCCTCACGACCCAACGAAGAGGGCAAGGAGGCTCCTAGTTTCTTCAGGTCCTTCTGCCTCTTCTTCTACTCCTCCTTCCTCAAACCCCACCAGGGAGACTCCCAAGCCAACCAGCAAGATGCCCTCGAGAGCTTCTACAAGACGCAGGCTGGCGCCTACGATGCCACTCGCAAGGTCCTACTTCATGGACGCGAGGATATGCTTGGCCTCGTGGCCGCCCAGCTCGAGTCCAAGACCGAGGAGATGAAGGCCGCCGGCAGGGACCGGAGCAAGCGAATCTGGGTTGACGTCAGTTTGCCGCAATCACCCCAGTGGCCCCTTGTAGGTAGTAGGCTGACGACATGGCAGATTGGCGGCGGCACTGGCTGGAACATCGAGGCCATGGCCCAGTTCGTCAACGTCCCCGAGATCTTCTCCAGCGTCTACCTCGTCGACTTCTCTCCCTCGCTCTGCGAAATTGCTCGCAAGCGATTCGAGAGGCTTGGATGGAAGAACGTTACCGTGGTCTGTGAAGATGCCCGCAAGTTCCGTCTCGAGCATTACGAGACCGGAGTGAATGCCGTTCAGAACCCACTGCGGTCCCCGGTCCTGAGCTACTTCAAGCAGCAGCGCCCGGAGCACGGCGGTGCCGACCTGGTGACCATGTCGTACAGCTTGTCCATGATTGTGGGTTCCAAAAGATTCTGGCGACGACTCATCCCGCGCCTTGGGTCCCGATAACTGACCCATCTGCGAACTAGCCTGACTACTACTCCGTCATTGACTCAGTGACTTCGCTGCTGTCCCCTCACGGCATGCTTGGTGTGGTTGACTTTTATGTTCAGAACAAGATCGACTTCTCGTTCCGCAACTATACCGGTGGTCTCCTGGGCCGTCATGTTAACGCCGTGTCTAGAATATTCTGGCGCGCCTGGTTCGACTTCGACCGCGTTGGGCTCGAGCCTAGCCGCCGCGACTATCTCGAGTACAAGTTCGGCACCGTCCTCAACATCAACGGCCGGAACCGCTCCTTGGGCTATATCCCTTACTACGTCTGGGTTGGCTGCCACAAGAAGCCCTTCTCGCCGTCCAGTCTGCCTCATGAGATTATTGAGCGCATCGACGCCTTGGCGACGGAGTCTCCGTACCTGTTCCCCGCCAACCAGGGCGATGCTCTGACCCGTGCGATTGAGAGATCGGCACCCGAGATTCGCTCCAAGGCCTTTGTCACTGCGGTCAAGAACCTGTCTGCCAACCTGCCACTCCCGTCCTTTTTCTACCAGAACCACCATTGGCGCATCTACTACGACGACCAGCTCCAGAAGCACACCCAGTTCAACAACGAGTACATCTACGCCTTTACCTGGGAGGATGCCCGCGTGGATAAGCGTCTCCTGAACCTCGGCCCCCAGGACAAGGTCATTGCCATTAGCTCGGCTGGAGACAACATCCTCTCCTACCTCGCGCAGAGCCCCGCCCGCGTCCATGCCGTCGACCTCAACCCTACGCAGAACCACCTCCTGGAGCTCAAGGCCGCCTCATACACGGCCCTCCCCTACGAGGACTTCTGGAACATTTTCGGCGAGGGAAAGCACCCCAACTTCCGCGAGCTGCTCATCACCAAGCTGTCTCCTCACATGTCGGGCCGCGCGTTCCAGTTCTGGCTTAACAACGCCCACGTCTTCCAAAACTCCAAGGGCTACGGACTGTATGACACTGGCGGTTCTCGCCATGCCATTCGCGTCTTCCGCTGGGTCGCTCGTCTCTTTGGCCTGCAGTCTACGGTCAAGCAGCTCCTCGAGGCCAAGACTCTGAATGAGCAGCGCGAGATCTGGCGCAACAAGATTCGTCCCGCCCTGCTGTCCAAGCTTGTCTGCAACTTGGTCGTCGCTCAGGAGAGCTTCCTCTGGAGTGCTCTCGGTGTTCCCAAGAACCAGCTTGCCATGATCGAGGCCGATCATGCCGAGTCGGACCTCGTCAAGGGCGATAAGCCCCTGGCCAAGAACACTCGCTCTCACGCCATCTGGCACTACATGGTCAACACCCTCGACCCCGTGGCCGAGGATACGCACATCGCCGCCGACAACCCTTACTACTACGTCTGCCTGGCCGGCAAGTTTTCCCGCAAGTGCCCCCTCGAATATCTTCGCCCCGAGGTCCACGCCAAGCTATCCCGCCCTAACGCTCTCGACGGCTTGCGCATCCATACGGATGAGCTGGAAGAGGTCATTGCTCGCATTACCCCCGGGACCCTCACCGTCGCCGTCGTCATGGACAGCATGGACTGGTTCGACACGGGCTCCCAGGCCGCCGCCGCACAAGTCAGCAAGCTCAACCGCGCCCTCGCCATGGGCGGCCGCGTCATGCTGCGCTCGTCGGCGCTGAGCCCCTGGTACATCAAGGTCTTTGAAAGCCACGGCTTCACCGCGAAGCGCCACGGCGCCAGGCTCGACGGCGCGTGCATTGACAGGGTCAACATGTACGCCAGCTGCTGGATCTGCACCAAGGTGGAGAACCTGCCGCCGCCGACGCCTGAGATGGACCGCATTGGCGGCACCGAGATTACGAGCCTGACTATCTAAGCGTCTGGCTCTTGTGTCTCGAACAAGTGCAGTGGTGGAGGATATCGTTCAACACCGTATCCTCGGGCGAACAGGGGCGACGTACAAATTGTATGCAGGTAACGTGAAACTACGCACAGTACCTCGTGTGCCTTCTGTAGCGGGAAAATATTTAGCAAGCCTATACTACTAGCAGCTCAAAGAGTGCCTATCAAACAGACGAATACAAACTTGATTCAATCAGATGATTTACTGTTTAAGTAGTTTCCAATTGTGCCGCAGTAATATAGAGAATAGCAGCAGGGCGGCAAGTATTGTAATGACTGAAGCACCTTGATGTTGTTCTCCTGAGTTGTCCAGCAAGTGGCGCCATTGATTTGGCTGGGCGAGCAGGCAGCGAGGCCGCAAGTTCTGATCGATTGTCTCCAGTACGCAATCAGCTAACCCTCCGGGGTAGAATACAAGCTCTTGACAGCGCCGTTTGCTAAGGTCTGGCGGTGGTGGTATTCAGTGACAGTGCGCGGAATGTAATTTCCCCCTTCGCAATTGACTACTGTTAGAGAGAAGAGCTGAAGGCGGGAGCAGCTGGGAGGATGTACAAGATGCCCAAAACGACCGAGCCTACCTGAGGGAGAAGAGCATCATCGTATGGGTAAAGAAACACACGCATTGTGCGGGGTAAAAAAGAAAGTGGAGGTTATGCAGAGTGGGAAACACTGCAGCTAACATGCTGGAAGCCGAGATCGAGGTCGAGGTGTTGGAGCTACGACGGGAGATATTGGGGGAGAAGCATATGGATGCTCCCCATGCTATGCATGATCTTGCCATCCATGGCACACCATGTTTTGTGCGATGGCGTTGCTGTATCCATGAATTAGTGATCGCAATGGCGACAGACTCCTCGGACTAGATCACCCAAGTCTTCACTTGATCAGGCCATCGCTCTGGCATCAACACATCGCGAGCCAGCGACCGACAGCTTGAAACAAAAGGAATACACATTCGTCCTGTTTTACGACACACTTCTATACAGGCGCCCCCATAGCTTGAACCGGCCGGGCAGCACGTAATATCAGGCACGCATTTCAGCGTCAATTCTCCCCCTTACGCCTCCCACCTTCCTTTATGCCTTCCACACCCGCTTGATAGCCTCGGTGACGCCGACGTCGTTGGTCTCGAACTCGTACAGGCCGACGCCCACCGTCAGCGTGGCGAGATTGAGTGCCCACCAGGTGAACTTGCGCAGACCGGGGTACTGCTTCTTGGGGACGTAGTCGATGATGCACTGCTGGAAGCCCATGTGAGAGTGCAGCAGGACGGCGGAGCAGAATATGGCGTCCATGGTGGGGTTGAGGGAGCCCGAGGCGAAGGGCGCAATAGTTAGGGGGACGAGGCCGGCGGCGAGGAGGCGCTCAAAGGTCCAGTGATAGGAGCCGTGAGCGGCGTTGGGTTCGGGGACAGGAGCAGGGTCGTTGACTGTATCGCGGAGAGTGTCAGCTTTCAATCGTCGGCAGAGCAGCATCGAACGTCACCGGCGTCGAGTATATGCGCACTGGGGCAGGGTAGGTCGTACTTCCGCCCTCGATCCGCTCTGTACGCATTGTGTTAGCACAGATCCTGCACATGCACAGCAAGCCCACCGGCTCGACTGCTGGAGGGGCGCAGGGCAGGGTAAGTCTCACGGGGTCCCGGCGGCAGGATGGCAGAGCGCCTGCTGGAGCTGTGCAGCGCGGCGACGGGCAACGCGGGCTGCTTCGCGAAGGCATTCCGGGCGGCGCACCGGGAGGCCAGCGCAGTCTGCCGCAGCAGCGACGGACGCACAATCGACGCCATGGTTCTTGGAGTGGTCCGGGAGTGTCCGAGGCGCCTGGAGCGMGGAGGTGTCGTCGTCGACGGGCAGCGTGGGATTGGGGAAGCGAGAGCTGGGAAGCGTCAATTCGACTTCACCAGCGCAGCGCAATGGATGGATCACGGAATGGAGGCATTGCCGAGGAAGTCGAATTACGAGCTCGCTGATTGGCCCGGTGCATTCCAATGCCCGTCATACAGCCGAATCGCCGGCGCGCAATAATGTTCTCCCGCTGTCCGGGCGACGCGACGCTGATTGGCTGACATTTGAAGATGGATGCACCCTTTGGGTTGCCATGTGAATTTTCCAACGGGTCTCCAGGACGCTGTATGCAGCTTCGTGTAGATGTGATATCAGGCGATCCAGCATTCTGCGCCGCCAATCCTTGTCGACAAGCAAGAACGGACGATAGGAAGGACAGCTGAGCTCCAACAGGTTGTAGGGCCAGCCCTCGGGGCCACAAACCTCGCCTCGCCATGGCTCCCCGAGTAACAATAGGGAGCTTGGCCCAAGCAGGACCACGCGCCAGCCCACGATGCGCCTCGAGACAATCGCCTTGGTCGCTCGCCGAGCTCCATCGCGCACGCAGCATTGCCCAGTCCTACCTGAAAAAGGTTGCTGACGGCGAGGAGCGCTGGGAGAACAGGGCCCAAAGGATACAGAACGGCGAGGAGCGCCATGTGTGGGACCTCCTCGACGAGCGAGGCTACATTAAAGATGTCGCAGGGTATGTTGGTGCAGGCAGATTGATGCATTCTGGGACGGTGGGACGCTCTTCTGACGCGTGTCGCACGCAGGAACCCTGAAAGGATCAAGGAAATCATGCGCATCAAGCGAATAGGCGCCTACGTCGGCGTGGACCCGACCGCCGACTCCCTCCACATCGGACACCTCCTCCCCTTCATGCCCTTATTCTGGATGTGGTTCCACGGATACCCAGCCGTCACGCTCCTCGGAGGCGCCACCGCTCGAATTGGCGATCCCACCGGCCGTCTGCAGAGCCGCGAGCACATCTCGAACTCGGACATCTCCAAGAACATCACAAAACTGCACTACCAGCTTTCGAAGCTATGGCGCAATGTCATCACGCTGAGAGACAAGTACGGATACGAAAAGGACTGGGCGGCGAAGCACCACCTGCTCAACAACAATATGTGGCTGCAGGGCCTGTCGATATACGACTTCACCAAGAGGCTCGCGAGACATACCAGGATTGGGCCGATGCTAGGCCGCGACACGCAAGTTATCCCTAACCAACTCAAGCTGAATAGGAGGGCTAACATGGCCGTAGAGTCAAGCGGAAAATGACAGAGGGCGACGGCATGTCTCTTGGAGAGTTCATGTATCCCCTATTCCAAGGCTGGGACTTTTGGCACATGTACAACAAGCTCGGCATCCAAATGCAAATCGGCGGGTCCGATCAGTTTGGAAACATTGTCGCTGGCATGGACGCCCTCAAGATTATCCGGGACACCGAGGAGGCCCCCTACGCCAAGATGCCGACAGCGTGGCAGCATGAGCCCATGGGGTTTACGGTTCCGCTACTCACTGATTCTGCTGGCGTCAAGTTTGGCAAGAGTACCGGCAACGCGGTGTGGCTGGACGAGTTTAAGACGTCGGCGTTTGAACTCTACGGCTACTTTATGAGACGGTCGGATGACGAGGTGGAGAAGCTGCTCATGCTGTTCACCTTTATGCCGATGAGCAAGGTCCAGGAGGTCATGGTGCAACACCGCGCCGACCCTGCAAAGAGGGTTGCGCAGCACACGCTGGCTGTCGAGGTCTTGTCGCTCGTGCATGGCTCGCAGAAGGCGCTGCAGGAAGCACAGCAGCACAAGTTCCGCTTCGGCGGAGAGCTGCCCCATGTCATCAACGAGCCGTCTGAGGAGAGTGGGATCATCACCCCGAACAACGCCCCTCGAAGCGATATTCAGCTCCCTCGGTCCGTCATGAAGATGTCGCCAGCCAAGCTCCTCTTTGCGACTGGCCTTGCCAGCAGCAACACCGATGGCCAACGTCTCGTCACACAGCAGGGCGCGTACGTGGCCGCCCAACCCGGCCAGTCGAGAGGCCTCGTCCCAGGCAACCTGTCCTGGACGCCCATGAAGATGTGGTTCCCCGAGGAGACAGCCAAGTATCTCATCGACGACCGCATCTTGATTCTGCGCAAGGGCAAGCACAATGTCCGCATCGTGGAGCTCATCTCCGACGAGGAATGGGAGAAGAGCGGCAAATTCTACCCCGGCCAGCCGTACACCGGGGTGGTGCGGCGCATGAAGGAGCAGCTCAAGAAGGACGCCGAGGGAAAGGGCGAGGAGCTGTCGCCTGACCAGCTGAGCAAGGCGTTGAAGGAGACGCAGACTCTCAAGGTGGCTAACAATCCGGACATTGAGCTGCCGAACAAGCAAGAGGTGCGCGAGCGGGTGAGGGAGAGAAAGGATGCTTCCAAGTCGAAGCAGTAAGGGCATCTAAAGCGGGACACTTTTGCTAAAACTCCACTGTAATACTTGCATACTGTACAATAGTCTCTGGTTTTGTATGATACCATAGAGTCCATGTAGAAGATGAATCAAACCAGAAGAGGGTCGATGAGACCAGCCGACACTCACATCATAAGCGGGCATCTGGCCCATGAAATAGTACTTTGATCATGACAGATGCCCCCAGATACAACCAAATAAACCTCGGGCACTTGGACCGACAGTGGTCCAGGCCGACAGATATTTAACTCATCAAGAAGACCTCCGGGTAATTCTGCCAACAGTCGACTCGTCATCGGTAGCACACGGTGAGATCCCCCTTTGGCACTGGCAGAGCCTTGAGTCTCTCCATGACTTCCACGTCCGTAAGATTGTTCTCCGTGATTATCTGGTCGAAATGGTGGTTGCCGTCTGTGTACTTTTGCAGCGAGTCCCCTCCAGGCACAGGGCGGCTCAAGCCGGTTGCCAGCGAGGCGAGGTACTGCTTCGACAAGACGTACTTGTGCACGCGGTATAAACAGCCCTTGATGACGCCGAACTGGACGAAACGGCGCACGTCGACGTAGGCCAGAACGTCGAAGCCGTTTTCGTGGCTCGTCATGATCCACTCCTTGATGCTCCTGCCCTGCGAGAAGCCCGCCATGAGCTTGATGAGGTGGTAGTTTGCCACCCTGACCCTGCCGTGGGAGACGTAGCCGGCGCACTCGTCGACCATGCCGTCCACATTGCGGATGAAGTCATGGATGCCCGGGCGCGGGGCGTAGCACGAGGCGAAGAAGAACATATCGAGGAGGAGGATGGTGTCGTAGTAGAGGAGGTGGCGGAGGGCCGTCTTGGCGAGGTCCAGCGAGACGGAGGCCTCGTGGGCGATGCGCCGGACGTCGGAGACACCGTCGATTTTGGCGATGACCTTTTGCAGGGTCAGGTCCCAGGTGGGATCAACGATTTCCGAGAACTTGGTTTTGGCGACGGGGACGTGCCAGCCCCGGACGGCGGGCGGGATGGGGTGGTGCGGGAAAAGCTTCATGTTGATGGTGTTTGCCTCATCTGAGGTCGTCAGTAACAACTCGGAACCAATGTCGACTAAGCGATGTCGACATGGACTCGACGTGTGTGCCTGCTAGTGAACTCACCAACTGGAATCATGCACTCGCCATAGTTGTTGAGGTCCTCTTTGACAATCTCAAGAAGGCTCTCAATCGGGCGCCTCGCCTCGCTCTCATTGTGGTCCTTGCCCTCCCCCTTGCTGAGGTACTCGTTCTGCTTCTCCATCTCGGCAAAGGTGGTGGCGAGGCCCCTCACAACGCGCTCGTAGGGGGTCTGGTCGACGTCGGCCTCGACGAGCAGGCCGAAGTTGAAGATGAACTCATTGCGCAGATACTTAATGTGCGCAATGACTACCGGGTGGCCGAGGACGGTGTGCTTGCCGTCGGGCGTGTTGATGGTCACGAAGCGGTTACAGAAGGCCTGGCGCGGGATGATGTACTCCTGCAGGACGTCGAAGTCGGCGAGCGGCGGGCGGGCGATGCTGTCCGAGGGGCAGATGCAGCCGGGGGGGGACTGGGCGACGATCTTGGGTCCTAGGAGGGGGGGGGCGTTGAGCATTGGTTCTTGGTGTTTTGCGTCTTCGCGAGGGAGGGATGGGGGTACCTTCTTTCGAAAAGAACCGGGCATAGAAGATTCCTTGAATCATGGCGCCGGTTGCATGCTTGGTGGTGAGGTCGGAGCGGATGAGTTGGGAGAGCAGCCGGCGGGATGAGAGATGTTCATGCTGCAGGTCACGGTCGGGACGGACTCATGGCCGGCTCTAGAGGCCAAGCGAGCTGGTGAATCACAGTCGCGTGATGCAGCGCCGCACACTGGTGAGTGCGAGATGGACCTTTGTTGTTGTGACTTGTGAGCTGCCAAAGCCAGTTAGTTGGTTGGTGTTGAGAGTTGCCCCCGCCATGACGCTCCCGAGTTCTCGCTCCGCAACCTACCCTGGAGCTGCGCACCGCCAAGCTGCCTCTACGGGAGCGTGGTAGATGGAAGCTGTCTTGCGTTTATTAGAATACCGCCACTGACTAATGAGCTTTGCGACATGCAGTGCATTTCAGTAGTTTCGTTTTGCGAGCACGCCTTCACCTCGCTTCTGCTTCCATGCTGTCGTCTCAGAATGTGGCCGCAGAAGGCTGTGGACCCTGATGGAACTCGCGCGCTAACGGCGACTTGTACATACTGGACTTGCGCATGCTGCGGAGGATAGATGCCGTCCTTGCTAAAGAATCCAACAGGTATTGTTGGCAGTCTGTTGCCATTGACCCATCAGGCTACCCTCGGATTCCCCAAGACACCCGACGTCGCACTGCCGGCTGCAACGACGACAACGCCGCAGCGCCGCTTCGCCTCAACCCGCTGACTGATAACGGGCAGAGTCGTCCCTTGGCGCCATTCATCGGCTGCTGTTGCCCGCCCCGCGTCTGCCAGCTGATCTCCGCTCCGATTCTCTTTCAGAACTCGCCACAGCCTCCTGCAACCCTCCTGCAACCCTCCTGCAACCCTCAACGCCTCCCGAGCAGCCGCGATAGCCTGTGCACCTTCTCTGCACCCGCTCCCAGGCCCGCGACGTTTGTCTGTTGCTGAGCAGCGACGCCGCCTGAGAGCCCGAGGCACATCCATCAACATCTCTTCTTTCGAATACGAAGACCCGCGCCGCATCCCCGCACCGCCGAAGCCGCGCACCAGCTCCAGCTCCAGCCAGGTTCCAACACCGCAGCCGTCGTCGACATGGCTGACAACGCCGAAGCGGGCGGCGACGCCCAGGTCACCTTCAAGGTCAAGACGTCGTCGGACAGCACGCACACCATCACAATGGCCGAGGCCGCGACGGTCTTGGAGCTCAAGACCAAGCTGTCGGGCGCGGACCTCGAGAACATCCCCATCGAGCGCCAGCGGTTGATCTACTCGGGACGAGTCATGAAGAACGACGACACGCTGGGCTCCTACAAGATCAAGCCCAACAACACCATCCACATGGTCAAGAGCGCCGCCAGCAATCCTCCCCAGCCCGCCTCCACGTCGAGCCCCGCGCCGCAGGTCATTCCCACCAACATGGCCTCGGGCACCGCCAACAACCCTCTTGCTGGGCTGACGGGCGCTCGGTACGCCGGCCACCAGATCAACCTCCCGGGCATGGACATGTTTGGCCCGGACGGCGGCGTAAGCCTCTCCACTGACCCATGATGCCCTCGCCCTCGCGCTTCCTACTGATACCCAACCGCAGATGGGCCCGCCAATGGACGACGAGCGTCTCGAGCGCATGATGTCGGACCCCAACGTCCAGCAGGCCATGAACGAAGCCTTCAACAACCCTGACTTTGTCAACATGCTCATCGAGTCGAACCCCATGCTGCGCAACATGCCCGGCGCCCGAGAACTCATCACCTCACCCGACGTGCGCCGTATGATGAGCAACCCGGACATGATGAGGCAGGCGATGCAGATGCGACGGATGATGGGCGGCGGCGAAGAGGCCTTCCCGGCGCCTGGGTCGACGGATTCAACGCCCCAGGGTGCTGCGACTGGCGACGGCGGTGCCGCGAACAACCAACAGAACCCGCTTATGAACCCTTTCCTGATGCCTGGGATGATGGGCGGCGGTGCCGCCGGCACCAACCGCGTTAATATGGGCCAAATGCTCCAGGCCCTGAGCAGTATTGGCGCCAACCCCTTCGAAGTGCCGCCAGCTGCGGCCGGCGCGGCGCGCGGGCAGGAGTCGCGCGAGGGCCAGGGCGCCGCAACCGGCCAAGGGACGACGCAGTCTCAGGGCACAGGGGCTGCGCAGAACAGCCAGGGCCAACAGGCGGCCAACCCCTTTGCGGCCCTGTTCCCGCCGCAAGGAGCCTCTCAGACCAACCCCTTTGGCATGAACCCTGAGATGATGCAACGGATGATGCAGCTGCTTGGCGGAGGGGCAGCAGCGCCGACCTCGCCGCCAGACAACCGCCCGCCGGAGGAGCGGTACGAGGAGCAGCTGCGCCAGCTCAACGACATGGGCTTCTACGACTTTGAGCGCAACGTGGCGGCGCTGAGACGGAGCGGAGGCAGCGTCCAGGGCGCGATTGAACACCTGCTGAGCGCAATCGACTAGTATTGGTAGGCAAGGGGTGGCAAGGGCGTGACGACCTTGATGGTTTAGGATGCTGAGCAGAGTGCAAACTCGGGAGATGACACAGAGGGCGGTGGCTTGAGCGGTGCGTAGAATGGCGGCACTACTCGGGCGTGGTACAGCGTCAAGGGGCCTGAATAAGAAATGCCTGACATGTCAATATGATAGCGTTATGATGCCCCTTTGCCTCCCAAGATCCGAGATGGACGACGGCACGGACGCGACGGCGGCCAAGGCGATGTTCATGACGCCGTATCTCGCGGCGTTGTCTCTCCTCGGACACATTGCCTCGGTGAGGTTCTTGGTTGCTGCCAAACGAGTTCTCGTCAACGATGCCCCTCAAGGCTGCATATTGATGGTGCTGGTCGCGAGCTTGTAATCATCGCTCCCGCATGGGTCGAGTCCCATGACTCCCCCGACCGGGCCGTCCCTCCAGTCTCGTCTCCGTTTTCTGTTAACCTGGAAGCCTCGGAGCTGCAAAACTGTTGGTCGTCTTGCATCTGCTGTCTCCACGGAAGGGCACAAGCACACGTGTGTCACGGCGCCCCTTTCCACGAACATGCAGGCATCTGGTTCGGGAACTGCACCGGGTCACTGCATCAGGCGGGAGCAGTTGGTTGCATCGCGGTCTGTGGATCCTCCACGTTCTGGTGAGGCGCCGCCCAGGTCCTTACGTCCAACTTGTCAGTGGATTTCGCTTCTGGCTCTTGAACAAGAGGCTTTCAAGTCCCAGCGCGGCACGTGCTGGGCAAATGCAGCTAGGGTCCGTATCTTCATCCCATCCCCGCACGCATGGCATCCATACCCCAGAATGAACTCCTAGCGTTCGTTTCTATGCAATCCCCTCGTCCGGGCCGTTTCCCCTAGGCTCCAGGGCGTAGCCTTGCACCACGCCTCGCCCATGCCCACCCGTGTACTTTGTAACTCGACTTGCGTAAGCATCTGTCAGATTCCGGCCGCTTGATTGCGTGCAGAAGCGACATGGGTATAGCGTCAAGCGCAACTACGCTGCTTTTGGCTCTTGTCCAAAGTGCACGCACACCTGTGCTSCAGCGGAGGAAAGGTTGAGGCCCGGGGTAAGGTTATCGCCAGCTCGACGTCTGCCCCACCCACGGGACGGGATCGGATCGGGAAGCCGGCGGCGCTAGCCAGACTTGGTGACGTGCTCCGAGCCTCGGCTGCCCCATGGCCGTTGGCTTACCCCAGAAACGGAGGCCGTCCTCACATTGGCTTCACGTCTTTGCATCATCATCGCTCGGCGAGTCTTCATTCGAGTATCCGCGACGATATCCTAGAAGAGGAGCTAGAAACGTGTTTCATGATGCGTGGAATTGAGATTAAAGAATACGTCAAGGTGCGACTTCCGCCTCATACCACGTCCTTGATAACAGACTTGCTGATGAGCTCTATGATGCGCAGGGCCCGGCGGACCTCAAGGTCACCGAGCTGCCCGACCCGACTCCCAAGGGTGACGAGTATCTCATCCAGGTCCACGCCTCGGCGGCCAACTTCTTCGACATTCTCCAGGTCCAAGGCCGCTACCAGGACCAACCCCGTACGCCCCTCACGCCCCTCACGCCCCCCCTTCTCTTTATCATCGGGTCGTGGTGCTAACACACACCCCCAGCCTTCCCCTGGGTCGCCGGCGCCGAGTTCGCAGGCACCGTCGTCTCCGCGCCCAGCAACGCAAAGAGGCAACCCCGGTTCCCGCCGGGCAGCCGCGTCTTTGGCGCCTCGCAGGGGGCGTTTGCCACCAAGACGGTTGCAGCCGAGACCTCGCTGCTGCCCGTGCCCTAGGGGTGGTCGTTCCAGGAGGCGGCGGGGCTGTTTGTCACGGCGCCGACGAGCTACGGCGCGCTGGTGGTGAGGGCAAATGTCAAGCAGGGCGATTATGTGCTCGTCCACGCTGCGGCCGGCGGCGTCGGGCTTGCTGACGTGCAAGGTGAGTCAAGCCAAACCAGCACGAGGCACCACTCCATCCAAGACCCAGTCGTCTGATTGTGAGTACAGTCGCCAAGGCGTTTGGAGGCACAGTCATCGCCACGGCCTCGACTCCCCGTAAGCTCGAAGTCGCAAAGGCCTTTGGCGCCGACCACGTCCTCTCCTACACGGACCCCGAGTGGCCCGCCAAGGTCAAGGCCCTGACGCCCGGCAAGAAGGGCGTGGACATTGTCTACGACCCCGTCGGCCTCGTTGACAAGTCCACCAAGTGCACCGCCTGGAACGGGCGCATCCTCATCGTCGGCTTCGCCGCGGGCAGCATCGAGAAGGTGGCCATGAACAAGGTGCTGCTCAAGAACATCTCCCTCGTGGGAATCCACTGGGGCGCGTACGCCGTCAATGAGCGGACCATGATCCCCGTCGTCTGGCAGGGCATCATGAAGCTGGTCGCCGAGGGCAAGCTGAAGGGGACCGAGTACACGGACGAGGAGTTTGTCGGGCTGGAGAGGGTCAAGGATGCGCTTGTTGCGCTGGGAGGGAGAGGGACTTGGGGCAAGGTTGTTGTCAAGATTCCGCAGGAGGGAGGCGGCAGGCTGTAAGCTGGGACCTAATGGCATAAAGGAGATGTCGCTACCAATCCATGTGTCATGGGCGGTGGTTGTGTTATCGTAACGTGACATCTTACTGCCAAGAGAACAATGAGCGCCCACCGTGCCGCGTGGATGCCATTTCTACAACCGAAATTTGATATTTCAGCCTTGTTCATCTTCTTCTTCACCAAACTACCTCAATCAAGCTCGTCATGGCCCAGCCAAATCAGCCCAGTTTCGGTATCATAGGCAATGCCTATGGAGACCTCTCGAATCAATATCGACTGTTCCAAAATGTACTTCACGCGTACAATTAAATCTTGGAGGCTATTCATGGTCTTTACGCCCGGTTTGACCAGCTCAAGAACCGGTTCGACCAGCTTGAGAATAGATTTGTCTATATTCTCCAGAAGTAGCTGTTATCTCTGACAATAGAAATCCTCATTTATAATGGCTTTGGCACGACGCCTTTAGCCTGCAAAATGCTACCTCTTTTCTACGTCTCAACCACAAGAGTACTCGTCCGGCCCCTGTCTTGAATGTCTAAGATGTTTGGGGCTAGTTAGGGCAGGGAGTGGAAACGTACCTGCCACGCACCTTGCMTTAGGTTAAACTCGGTTGATAGAATAGAAAGTACGTCCCATGGAAAGTGCGTCCCATAATTCCCGTAGACTTTACTACTGAYRATATTTCTTATTTCTRCCGACTRTAYGCCTCTACTAGTTRTCGCTTGTTCGAAATRGTACCAATCCCCTTTTCGGAATTGCCCCTCGTRAGYAGGGGCCGCGAGCTATACGCCGACGCAGTCCTCGCTATCCAGCGACGCGGAGACATCTTCCGACCTCTTCCTGAGATGGCTCCATTCTACCATACGAATGTCGCCCCGCCGTCGATTCCTTCGGCGCCTAACTAT
>LFRF01000010.1:125044-160866 GCA_001189435.1 Tolypocladium ophioglossoides CBS 100239 | reverse complement strand
ATAGTTAGGCGCCGAAGGAATCGACGGCGGGGCGACATTCGTATGGTAGAATGGAGCCATCTCAGGAAGAGGTCGGAAGATGTCTCCGCGTCGCTGGATAGCGAGGACTGCGTCGGCGTATAGCTCGCGGCCCCTRCTYACGAGGGGCAATTCCGAAAAGGGGATTGGTACYATTTCGAACAAGCGAYAACTAGTAGAGGCRTAYAGTCGGYAGAAATAAGAAATATYRTCAGTAGTAAAGTCTACGGGAATTATGGGACGCACTTTCCATGGGACGTACTTTCTATTCTATCAACCGAGTTTAACCTAAKGCAAGGTGCGTGGCAGGTACGTTTCCACTCCCTGCCCTAACTAGCCCCAAACATCTTAGACATTCAAGACAGGGGCCGGACGAGTACTCTTGTGGTTGAGACGTAGAAAAGAGGTAGCATTTTGCAGGCTAAAGGCGTCGTGCCAAAGCGTTAATCGCATCGGAAGCTATTGAGTCTGCGCGTCTGAGCCCCTGTTGGTTGGGGTGCCGCGATAGGTGACTAGTGCCCTTGGTAGCATCGCCTGGCCGTACTCTTGAGCACATCTGGGAGCCAACCGATGAACAAAACTGCAAGGCGAAGCTAATTCACAGACTCACACTAGAGCTAAGTGGCCGTATAAGTGCCAGCCAACTTGCTCGCTGATGATGCTGATAAGCTACAGATCGACTATAGCCCCCCTGCCCTCGGCAACGGACGCTTTGGACAAGGTTATAAGATGCCAAGAGTAATTAGAAAACACGGCTGACAAAATCCTACAAGCGCCAACGAACCCGGCAGCTGGTATCTCTCAATTCTCACAGTCTGTCTCGCCATTTTCAACACCACTTTTCAGTTACTTGCCACATTCTGGATCATTTTTCAGCTTGTCGAGAGCCGACGACGTGGCTCGGTCTCCCGATTCTTGCGAATGCAACCTTGCAAGACCAAAAGGCTACAATTCGAGCACAATGGACACAGTGCTTGGGCCATACGCAGTCAAGTCGAGACCAATGCAAACAAAGAACACCATCAGCGTGACTTGTTAACGAAGTTGACTGCCTTCTCTTTCCGGCTCGCGACAAAGGTAGCAACGGTCGTTTGTGACGCGGGCTGAGGGAGGACGGGTAAGCTTTGTCTTATGAAACGTATTACTAAGACTGAATCAGAATGGAGAGTTACTGTGCCATGGGAATTAGGAAGAGTGCCCACACAGAGGGACCCCAACCTCCGGTGCAACCCCTTCGACTGCCCTACGCCGAGCTTCAGGTGCTGTTTGGCGCGTGCGACGCGGGCGCGTTGGAAATGGTCTCCATCACGGAGTCGTACGGGTACGTCTCGCGCTGAATGACTCGGCGGAAATCAACCTTGTGGCGCTGCCCAAAACGATACAGCCGTCCGACTGCCTGGATCGCGGTAGCGGTATTACCCGGCTCCTCCAACATGAGGCCGACGTGGCAGGCGCGGTGGAAGTCAACACCACAGGCGTTCAGCATTGTCCATGTGATCACGGCCGTATACGCGGAGGAGGGTTTGCTGCAACGTCCAACGGCTTGGTCTCTCTCCGACTATTCAGAGACATGGTTGACTACGCATTGGGCATCTCTGTGAAGATGGCCATTGCTTCTGACTGGTTTGGGCTCGGTAGGATCAAGACTCAGCAAGATAAACGCCGCTATTTCACACAAGCGGCTTTTAGTATTAGCTTCAGGTGTCTGCCATCTTCAACTCGCCGTCCGTCCTCGCGCCTGCCCTCTCGCGCTCATCACCCTCCGATATAGTGTATTCTCGACTTAGTGGATTGCATTACCGCCAGCCATCAATGAAGCTTCCTGCATTCAGAAGGTCTCTCGGCGCCAGCTGAACCCCAAGTGCCTCTAGCCTTATAGGATTCCGGTCCTTAGATTCTAGGACCTTATTGAAGTCGCCGGCTGTTAGGGGTGGGGGCTAGGCACTCGCCAGGTCACTAACCTTGACTGAATCGGAATAGGTTACTTAACCTTGACTGAATCGGAATCTAAATTTGGGCCGTAGACTCTAGATTTTTATAGACTTACCTTCGGCTTTATCTATTTACCGAAGAATCCTACTAAAGGAGGTGTACCGACAAATGAGAATATAGTGATAGCGAAACTTAAAGCTAATATAAGTATAGTGAGACTGGGGGTTCTCCCCTCGGGGTTATGTTCTACGACGACGTTGCTTTAGGGGAAGTTCTGTTGTGTTCAGATCCACTGTAGTGATTCTAGTACTGTTTCCCGGTGGGACACTGGAGAGATTTCACTCTCTCGCTTTTTCTTTTATTATTTAGAGCGACACGTTCGACTCCGCGATAGAGGCCCGCAACGTCCATAAGTTTGCGACAAACGTGGCTACAGACGCAAATATCGACGAGCGCGTTACCGGTGCGGAGCGSATTACCGGTGCGACGTGGATCATCCAGAAGTTCTTCGGACAGGCCGTATCCAGATACACGCAATTGAGGATCACTTGGAACCAAATGGACAGCTTGGCGGCCCAGCGATAGGGCAGCTTTTACACTGCGCTGGCCGATTTCATAAATACCGCAATTGTAATGCCTCGGCGTATCATGATTTATGCAATCATCCAGTCGTTCTGCTTCATCACGTCATATGCCTTCTCTGCCCCCGTTCCCTACTGCTGCGACGCCATGGCAATCTCCTGGAACCTGCCCAGCACCTCCTTATCCACGTTGACCGCCCACTGTTCCTCGAACGCAGCCTCTCCTCCCACCCGGGCGACCAGATCCTGCAACCTCGGCGCCACGAAGCCAAATGCATGCACCGAATGCACCGGGTCCTTTGCATTCACCTGCCGCTCTGCCACAGTCTTTGGGGTATCATACTCGGTCGCCTCCTGCTCGCCCCAGATCAGCGTGTCCGACCCGTTTGCGACTCCGTCCTGGAGGTCCATGACCACAGTCGTCCACATGTCGAAATAGTCCTGCAGACTCCCCAGGACGAGCTCCTGCATCGGCGACGGAACCTCGAGGAGGCGGGTAAGCCCGAGGAGGTAGAGCTTCTGCCGCACAATGTCGTCCATGCTGGACAGGTGGGAGAACCATTCAGAAGAAAGCCACGCCCAGACTTGATCTAGGTTGCCAAGGGTGGTGAGCATCTGTACGAAGAGGTTTGGTTCCGCCAGAGCCAAACGTGCCAAGATGGAAAAGTAGTCGCCTTCGGTGATGGTGTTGAGCTTGCTGACTTTTCTGTTGGGTCCAGTCGTCTGATGTGCTTCCCAGGCATCTCGGAGATTTGTCATGATCTTATTTATGAAGCCAGCCTCGATCATATCTTGGATGACAATCGAGATTCCGTTTGAGCCTCCGAGCTCTGCCGCCGCCCGAATGAGGTATTCCATGCAAACAGTACCGAGCCGCACTTGCTCACGGCTCTTGGAGTCCAGAGTGCCAGACAAAGCCGCTAGGGTCGGTCGACGTAACCTGTCCTCCAGCAGGGCACCCGGAGCTATCAAGATGTAGGACTCAATGGCAGTTAGCGCCTGAGAAGCCGTGTCAGATTGATACTCCAAGAGTGGGAGTGCCATCTCCGCCAGGTTGATAACCTCTGGTGCGAGGGGCGCATTGCTCTGCATCAAGATGGCGTTCCACAACTCAAGCGACTCGTCGATGAGATGGACGTGCAAGTCTGACCCGGGCCGCGCTGCTTCAGACAGCAGCGGGATCATAAAATTTTGGTACCGCTGCGAGTTGTTTCCCATGCTCATCACCAGAGCAGCGAAAATTGCGATGACGGCCTGTTTAATCATGTACTCTTCTGCCCCTGACTTTTCCCAAACGCTTGGCAGGGCGGACATGAGTTGATCGCCGATCTGGGAGACCTGTTCCTCCATACGAGTTACCAATATCCGGATGGATTCGAGAATGGCCAGCTTTGTTTCGTCCACGTCGACATTTTGGATGAGTTGAATGAGCTGAGTCAAAACGTCTGATGTGTACGGCAAAAACGCCTCGACGCTGAAGCCAAGCTCGTCTGCAATCCAGCGCAACTGTCTGGCCGCCGTGATTCTTACCACCAGATCATTGKTTTCGTCGTTTGGATTCAGGAAGTGTTGGAATATCTGGTACACCACCGGCCGGCTGGCATCCGACAGCTGAACAGGCGCCCATTGGCTGATGAGAATCGCGATCCTTCGCCGCAGCACCTTGTATAGACCGCCCTGCAGTTGCGCGTCGTTTACGAGTGTTGAAACCAGCACGGCATCAAAGTCGAATTCTTTGAAAACATGACCAGACGCCAATCCCATGGCGGTGTAAACAGCCTCTTTCGTGGCAATGTCTGCCTGTGGCGTTTGAGCGGTTTGAAAGTATGATAGCAGGGGTGGGATGATGAGTTGCTTGAAGTTTGTGAGCAGGTCGAGAAATAACTTCTCGGCACATGGCCTCACTTCCCACTCATAAGCGTTGCCCTCGCTCTGCTCTTGTTGCTCCCACTCCTCTGGATCTTCCTCCCAGGCTTCGAGGTCCGACCTACGGAACACGAATAGATGGGTGATGATAGAATTGACGATTTGAATGACAAGACCATCCTTCAGCAGCTCCGTCTTGATTATCGTCCTGGCTTGGTCTTGCTCAGCCTTGGTCTCTGGAGTTCGATACTTGAAGGTCTGCGCGGGCTGAAAAGCAATCCTCACGCAGGCACGAAGAAGGAGCAGACCCCTCAGCGCCAGTCTTTCTTGCAAAGGGCCTTCAACCTTTGCCTTGGCGGTACCAGCGTCACCCGAGCCTTGACGAATCCCGCCAGACTTGTCAAAAACTTCGGCAAACTTGGCGACCAAATCCCAGTAGGCGTGGACCAGAGACAGAGAGTTTGGAAGCATGGAAAAGCTTGCAGCATGTTGCTCTGCCATGTCTATATGCAGCTTCGTAAACTGCAGGAGATGCTTGCCGATAACGTCCTGGTACGTGGCGGGGACGGTGGAGTCTTGGGTTACGAATCCAAGGAGTTGTCCAAACTGGTTCTGAGACAGGGTCCAGAACTGCTCAACAGACTTGTCGGCGTGAGGCCGCTCGTAACCGAGAATGATGAGGCGTCGAAGGATCTTGAGGGAGAAGAGGCTGTTGCGCATGGCCAGGTTCGCCTCGGCCTCGCTTCGCTGTCCGCTGGTCAAGAACGAGACCCATACGGTCGACTTTTCCGAATAGATTTCGCTGAGGACGTAAACAATCTCGGGAGTGACAGATTGCAGCGCGGTCTGCGACTTTCTCAAACGCGCCGTGCCAAGTTCCTTGACGACTCGGAGGAGTATTTGAAGTGTGCCGTATAGATGCTGCTGATTGTCGTTCTTGGAGGAACGCAACAGAGCGGTTATACTGGAAAGAGCCTCGGGCCAGTCCGCAGGATAATCGATCCTAACAACCTTGGCCACGACCAGCGCATTGTGCAGGGCCAGGTTCTTTTCCTCCTCGTCGATGGTGCCCTGAAACAGCCTTGAGCGTATCAAGTTCTTCTCGTCCGGCTTGATTCCATTCTTGACCTGCGCGTATAGTCGCCAGTATTTGTCGATGCCGTTCTTGAGCTGGATCACCGCCAGGAATCGCATGTCGGTCGGCAGGTTCTTGTCGAGATAGACGGCCTGTCAGGAGGACGTTAGCTAACGAAAACTGCCTCAGGCGAGATAGACGCATGCCTGTAGCGAAGAGTAGTAGCCCGGCTGCTGCTCCCATGACGAGAGCTGCCGGCCCGCAGCCTGCCGCTGGGCGTAGTCATGGGAGGTTGCCGACTGCAAGGCACGACAGAGCGTCTCGACACCCAGCGGGTTCGCATCGCCAGGCACTTCGATGGAGAAGCTCATCTTGACCGGGAGAGCCGTATCAGCGGCCGCCGGAGATGTCTCCAGGATCTTTTGAGCCTGAGCCTCTGCCTGCACAGGGAATGCCCCGACTTGGTGGTGGCGGAGTAATACGGTGTGGTTGTACGAGTAGTTGTAGGAAGCTGGAAATTTGCAGACCATGGACATGGCTGGTGGTGGGGGTTGCCATTAAACGGAGGGGCACAGGCAGGCGTGCCACAAGCCATACGAGGTTGACGTTGGACGCTCGAGGAGATGTTGAGATAACCACATACGGTGATCTACATGTATTCAACAATGGCTCAAACAGTCAATAATGTAATTAAATATCTCTGGTATCTATTGTTTTGTTTTCAAGTCATTGATTCGCGAGGTAGGCCAATACGAAAGGCGACGCACTCCATGAGAATTAACAACAAGCTTATAATCTCATTGTTGGTAATGCATCCCATTGTAGGTTGGTACTCGGTAGGGGTGTTCATTTTTGTCTCATGTTTTGATACTGCATCAAACGTCATGTATCCCTGAACATCTCGTTCGTATTACTGCAGTACTCCGCCACAGGACCTTGGCCCAGTGGCGCGGCGGGGACCACGCCCGATTCAGCAACGAGCTCAATTCAGTGCAGACAGAGCCAACCCAACAATTTGCGACTCGGATTTTAACACAGCCCCGGACCACATCAACCTTCGACTCGCAATTGACGAGCGCAGTCGCGATGATCCGCCCACGGGCTGCCAGGTCGACCGTTTATGCGCTGGCGCGATCGCAATGGACCTGCCCAGCATGCCTGTCCCGACGTCGCTACTCGCAGAAGAAGCCCGAGAAAGTCGAAGCCCCCGACCACCGAAAGCTGGGATTGCAGCAAGAACTCTTCATCACGTCCATCTACAGCCCCGGCTCGCCGATATTCTTGCCTAACGGCGCGCGGATATTCAACCGGCTCGTTGACTTTCTGCGCAAGCAGTACGTTCGCTATGGCTTTCAAGAAGTCATTTCGCCGATAATCTACAAGAAGTCGCTGTGGGCAAAGTCGGGTCACCTGGAGAACTACGCCGATGACATGTATTCGGTGACGGGAAATACCAAGGAAGCTGATACAGAGTCGAAGGGATGCTGCGGCGGGGAGCACGCAGCGGAAGAGGAGGGCGACGGCGAATACGGACTCAAGCCCATGAATTGTCCAGGACACTGCCTCATCTTCAAGTCCAAGCTGCACAGCTACCGAGACCTCCCCGTTCGATATGCCGACTTCAGCCCTTTGCATCGAAACGAGATCTCCGGGGCGCTGTCCGGATTGACGCGAGTACGGCGCTTTCACCAGGACGATGGGCACATCTTCTGCCGGCCGAGCCAAGTAGAGGAGGAGATCAAGAAGACGTTGGACTTTGTCAAGGTCGTCTACAATGTCCTGCGGCTCGGAGTCAGCTACCGACTGGCACTCTCTACCCGACCGAAGGACCACTATATCGGAACCGAGGAAGAATGGAATCGAGCAGAGGACCGGCTGAAGCGCGCTCTCGACTCGTCAGGCATGGAATGGAGCATCAATGAAGGAGACGGGGCGTTCTACGGGCCAAAGATCGACATCATCTTACAAGACTCGGATGGGAAGGAACATCAAACGGCGACGATCCAGCTGGACTTCCAGCTGCCGAAGCGATTCGAGCTCGAGTATCAGGCCCCGGCTCCAGAATATGAAGCGAGAGGCGAGACGACTGAAGACCCGGAACTGCTTGCCGAATATGGCCCTGTGCGGCCGGTCATGATACACCGCGCAGTCCTCGGATTCGTGGAGCGATTGATGGCGCTTCTTATCGAGTCGTACAATGGGAAATGGCCGTTCTGGTTGAATCCGAGACAAGCCATCATCCTCACGGTCAACACATCGGAGCCCGTGTTGGATTGGGCCGAAGAGGTCCGCGATGTCCTTGTTGGGATTAAAAGTTCTGGACCGTCAGGCGATGATCTGGTCAATCCTACCGGCCTGGCCGTGGATGTGGATGCCACGGCAAGGTCGCTGGGCTCCAAAATCAGAGAGGCACACGCGAGCGGATACAGCCAGATACTGGTTGTTGGCGAGCAAGACGTGAAGAGCAGGCAAGTCAGCCTCGGCAAAGAGAGGATGAGTCCCGCAGAGATGCGCGATAGGATGCGCAACATGGTAGATGCATTCCAATAGCCTACTTGGACGGGTGTACCTCTCCCCTCAAATACCGAGTTACAATCTTGTCTTGGTGTCCCACCTCATCCAATTAGCTCTAAAAGGCCTTGCAAGGTCACCTTTGTAGTCCTTGCTTCTTGAAGCTGATGTGCCTTGGTGATGGTGATGTTTGGCGATTGTCCCATGCGCCGTCAAAAGATAGCGACGGGGTGGGACGGCGGGGTCCTCTGCTGACGCTGGCCAGTTCCTCGGCACGTCGCAAGAATCTGGAGCCTCCCTTAGGTGCGCGTCTCCTGGTACAGGCATACGGCGTGCCATGCGACGCCGCAGAAGTGTCGGGAATGTCCGGAAGCGAGGCGTTGGCTCAACCCTTCCCACGGCCACTGTTCTGGCCGTTGACGGGTCTGCGACAAGCATAGGTTAGCCTTCTGGTATGCGCACGGCTCGACGACGGGCGTGCCTACTTCTTGACCTCGTCATCGACCCGTCCGCCGGCCTTTTCTATGCGATCAATTATCGCGCGCCGCTCCTCGAGCTGCTGGCGCATGAACTCGACGGTGCGCTTGAGGACGAGTCCCTCGGAGCGGCCCTGGCCCTCGAGACCCGGCACGAGCTCTGTTAGGCGGTCGAAGCCTTCGCGGATCGCCTGTCTGCGCTTTTGCTCTGGCACGGATGCGTTAGAACGCGCGCGGCGATGCGCGAGACGGTCGCTCGCACTGGCAGGGGACTGCGTTACCTGATGCGATGTGGTTCTGCTTCTTCTCCTCCTCCGTCAGGCGCGGCTTCTCGTCCGCCCCGCCTGGGCCGCCTTCGCCCGGTGACGTCGACGTATTGTTCGGAGACGACATTGTCTGCACTGCGCTTCTTCGTAAAGGATGCCCTGCTCGTCTTGGGTGGCTTGGATGGCTAGCGATGGTGGTGGTGCGGGATAGAAAAGGATGTGATGATGTACGAAGTAGGTAGGACTCAAACGAATCACATGCTCACTTTTGTCCCCCTCGGAAGGTGTGCAAGGATGCCCCAGATTCTTGCTGCCACCCCTGGTCCCTGCGTCAGCCGTTTTGGCAGCGTGCAAGTGGCTGCTGGTGCCAGCTCCAGCCCCGGCGCGAGGCCCGTTCCAGTGGTGGCTTTCCAGGGGCCTTGTTCGGCCTTGTTCCTGCAGCCAGCCAGTCACGGCTTCGGCTTTCACATGTCATATCCTGCCTGTCCGCAAGCATTTCCGGAAACAGTGCTTGCAGCGGGTTGGTTTTCGCTGCAGTTGGCGATGTAACTTCACACCTGCCCCTTTTTAAAGAGTCCGAATGACGTTGCGGACGATACAGTGCAGGCTTAAATTGGTTCACGTCGGGCATTGGCACTCGACTGTGAGAAGGGCCACATGTTGCTCGGTTCAAGGCTGTTGCCAATGCACCCTTTGACATCACCGCCGAAGATCATGGCCAGGTTCGTTTGGCTTTTGACCAGCAATGAAACTTGCATGTCCGCTTTCTCGGTCCATGTACGAAGTACTTCGTAGAAACGCATCTGAGTCTATTGGCTACTTCGTACTTCGTATGGCATCTCACAAAACGAGGAACCACCAAGTAACTTTTCTAGGGGGGTCTTGACCTGCCCTCCGCTTATCCCTGACAGCTCAACTACGTCGCTCCCTAGCAGTAACGGCCACCTCTTGAGACTGCGTTGTGAATCCTAGCTTTACCTTTCCACCGCTTCCAAGCGCGTGATATCCGTGATGTTGATACACTAAATACGATGAACAAGAATATCAACTCTTTACACACGCTGTAGACGTATTACAGGTTATATCTTGGGCCAAAGACGCGAGAATGCAACGTTTCGAGAGTCCTTCCAGACCAAATGCTGTTTCGTGTCGATAGAAAGAAGTCCGCCGACGGCCGTAGGCCTAGTCTGTTCGCCGACGTAGTCAGTCGTTAATCTCTGTCTAGAATACGTACTGTGTTAGCAATTGTCTGCTGATTCTTGCAGTCCAACCCGGAAGATCTGCTTACCCCCGGCATCTCACTGGGGGCATCAAATGTTATAGTAACCGATACTATGCGGCCCATTACGCGAAGGGGGCTTTGAGTATTTAAATTCCGGCTTGCCGTCTTGGATACAGCTACAAATAGACGGTGAAGCGACCGTGGTGAAGTGCCGGTGACGCCGGTAGTTGTGACAGACTAAGAAGCGGACAGCCGTGTGAACAGCCGTCTTCTGCTAGGTATCGGCTTTTGCAGGTCGTTAGTGACTTGCTGCCATAATGCCGCCGTTAGCGGTAGAAATGACTTCCTGCTTGCTGCCGTAAGAGTGACAAAACCATAAAGGCAGAACGCTGGCAACACTGACTGCAGACATAGCCGAGCTTAGTATTGTATTGCTAACAGTAGGCTATATGGTCCAATTTGGACACCATGGTGAGCATAATGAGGAACGCGGCGGCGAATAAGCAAAGGGAGGATAGCCGTAGACAATAGAACAGGCGCTGCCGAGAGATTCTCGCCGGCCACATCAGTAAGCGAGACCCATGGGATAGTAAATCCGAGAGCAGGCAAAGTTGACTAAGTGTATGGCAGAGAACTGGGTTCAACGTCGAGCCAGCTAAAGTCCGATGACCAACACCGCTAAATAATGCTACTCGTGGTTTTATCACCCCGAGGTAGTGCATCTATTCTCCAGGAACCTGAGCGACAATACAGTCGACGGTACGGAGTACGAGCAGAAGACGTCCATGTTTGATTGATGACTTGAGGGAAGCTATGGAGTAGAGGGTAATGGAGAGCGAAGCGATGGCTAATTTCTTTCCTGCTGGTTGCCATTGGTTGGTCTGTTGCGCACGCGCCCTCTCTCCTCACTGTTGGCTGGGCTGTCTTTGTGAGCGGCGATTCATCGCCAAAAGAGAGTGGGTGTTGGTCAACATTGCTATGAGTACTCACGATCCGTACGAGTACGAAGCGAAGTACGGAGTACTTCGTAGAGTAGGAAATATCGGGTGGGGCAGTGACATTACTTTTGGGCTCGGCCTTCGCATACGCAGGTCTTGTAAGCCTCATCCAGGGCCAATGGCTGCGCATACCGCCATGTCCCGCAACCACATGATTCTTGCTTCTCGCAGACATTCAGTGTCAAACGCAAGCCCATACAGCATCTGCATCATAAATCAAACCTCTTCGTCAGAGTTTCCCTCATCAAACTCATCCTCGTCCTGCCGGAAGATGACTTTCTCAGCCATGGATAGGCACCGTCTCACCGGCAGTCCCACCACGTTGTCCACGCTTCCCTCTATCATTTGTACCAAGAGCATGCCGCCAATGCCCTGCACCGCGTAGCCACCGGCCTTATCCGCTCCCTCCCGCGTTTTGACGTACGACTCAATCACATCGTCTGGCAGCCCATTGTCCTCGCCCCAGAAGTAGACCTTGGTCTCCTCGGTGTGGCTTGTGATGCTGTACCCAGGATGCCTCGCATCTTCCCTCGGCGCAAGAACTGTAACCGCCGTCAGCACTCGGTGCATCTCCGTGTCCCGCATGTGCTTCAGCATTCTGATATGTTCCGCCTCGCTTCGTGGCTTCTCTAGGATTCGGCCGTCACGTGTCASAATGATGGTGTCGGCTGCGATAACGAGGTCCGGCTCGGGAATGGAAGCAAGATGCGTCTCCAGGCATGTCGTGTAGATGTCGAGGCACTTCCGGCGAGCGGTTTCCGCAACGTATTCCCAAGGACCGTAGGCTCCCTTGTCGAGATCCTCCGGCTTGGTCGATGGCATGATTTCCAGGTTGGTCAAGCCGATCTGCCGCCTAGTCAGCATGGCGGGCACCCAAGCGTTGCTTCCTAGCGGCAGTACCTGTTGCAGCAGAGCCTTGCGCCGAGGAGACGCAGACGCGAGGATTACGCGCTTCGCATTTAGGTGCTTGAGAATCGGGAGGTCGAGAGGTAGGACGGGCCGGCGCACCGGGCCGCTCGGACGGGGTCCAGCCCCGTGCTCAGCCGCGGCCGCGGTGTATCCTGGAGGCGGATCGCGCGGCGTCGTTGAGTCTGCCATTGCTATTGCTTGGGATGTTGGCAAAGCCACAATCGCGACGACTAAAGGACTAGGCTTTGAGTTTCCTTCGGATGGTGGGGGAATTGCTGCCCCCCCACACCGCTGACTTGATTATTTGAGCATTAACTGGACTCAGTCGCGTATGCAAACCTGAACATTGGCGGGACGGTTGTTATATTATAGTACGCGAGAATTTTATTTTCGTCTGGCAACTTGATTTCTGTGAAACCTTATGGAAATACGAAGTAGAACAGCTGCTCTACTTCAGCAATGCGCAGCTCCGAGTTGTTGAACGCTGTTTACTCCGTCACTGCTGATACTAGCCCATTGCGAAAACAAGACGACATTAGCCAATCCATACTATTTGCGATGAGACAAAGCAAATAACATCAAATTAACGACCGTACGGAGTATGCAGAGCGACTCTCTATGCGTACCATTGTCACTGAGGTGCTCCCCGCGCATCTCTGCCTTGTTGCCTTACTACCGAATCGGGAATAGCGCACAATTACTGTCAGTACGTACCTGACCTTCGTCGAAAAGCCAAAAGCTGCAACTCCCCAACCCGCCCCCAGCACCTTCAACAGCAATCTGTCCAGGGGCCCGGCTATTGCAAAGCCGTCCAGAGGGCTCCTCGACATCGCCTATTTTCGCCTGCACCCGCCGGCACCCCGAAATTCCTGCACCTTTCTGCTGTAGACGCCCAGGGGGAGCAGTCGACAGGAGCAACGCGTCCGAGCCCCAGCACGCGTCGACCGCACCTCATCAAGCGCCAGCGTCGCCGATTCTTACTTGCTACACCGAGTTAGACAGCCATTGCGCCTCAACGATTTGATCGCGTGGAGTGAGGCCTGGTAGCATGTGATGCACTAGCCATCGCGATTCCGGCAGATTGCTTCATGATGGATACTAAACGCAAGGCCAATGGCACTACGGCGTCGGATTTCGACGACCGCTCGTCCAAGCGACGCAAGGTGACGGCAAGTCTACTCCTCATCCCTTGCGACTCGCGCTTTATTTGTCCCCACGATCTGCCATTTGGTATTGATCATGGAGCTCTCGCCTGGCGCATGGCATCTCACAAAACAGCCATAGCATGGAACGCTTTGCTAATCATCGGCCCTCTGCAGGACTTTGACCTCTCCAAAGGCGAGTCGCGAGACTCGACGACAGCATATGGGTTGAGCTTTCTGGAGCAGATACGGCGCACTGCGGATAAGAGGTACAACCCCTGACCGAGCTCAAGAAGAGGCGCGTTTTGGATACTGACACGAATCACCCTCCAGCGGACGACTAGTTGCAACCTACTTCGAGACACTGCTTCCCCAAGATGGCAACGAAGAGTACTACAAGCAAACGCGAATGCCCATATCCTTGGAAACCATTGAAGATAAACTCAACAATGGCAAGTTCCGGACTCTTGCAGAGCTCGAAAGCTATTTCAAGAGAATGATTTCCAACGCGAAGGAGTTCTACCCGCGATCTTCGTCCATCTTCGATGATGCCGAGCGTGTACGGAAGGCTTTGAGCAACTACATGACCAAGACGAATCCCGCGTATGGGACTCGCGGATACCAGGCTCAACCGACTCCATTGCCGCCTGAAGACGGTGAAGAGGAGGACGAAGATGCCGAGGGCGAAGAGGAAGAACAAGGTGACGCTGAGGCTGAAGATGTGGACGCCGAAGGCGAGGACGAAGAAGAGGAAGAAGACGTCGGACGCGGCTCAAGAAGGCGGTCTATTGTTCTGAAACGGAGAGAATCTGGCCGCCCTTCGAGAAACTCGACCTCGCAGGCTCAGGAGAGCCCGCGGCTATCTATCCCTCCTGGCAAGCCCGATCACCAGTATGAGAATGTGCCTTATAAGGGACTTAGCTTCCAGCAAGCCCAGGAGAAGATTGTGGAGGAGCTTCTCCGCTACTACGAGCCAGAGTACGATTCCCCTGTCATGTCTCCCGGTTCTTCTTGTCTAACGCCAACGCAGCKATGAGGGATACTTTGAGCCATTTCACAACCTGCCACCTCGGGCCTTGAAAGACTACTACCGGGTTATAACTGACCCCTTGTCCCTCAAGAAGCTTCAGAAGGCGGTCAAAGGTGTCCATGGACGCGGCGAGGCGACTGGTGTGAGCGACTACAAGAGCTGGAGCGCTTTCGAGGAGAAGTCAAAGTTACTGTGGACAAATGCCTACTTTTACAATGAAGAAGGCAGTGAAATATACGACCTGGCACAAGAACTCGAGGTAGGCATCTGATTCCGATGGATTCTTGCCCTATGCTAATAGTCCACTAGGAAGCTTTCCATGGGGAATTGAAGAAGGCGCAAGCCGTTGTGCAAGAGCCTGCACAACCGCCAAAGATCAAGCTGAAGGTGGGCCAAGGCACCGAAACTCCGAGCTCCTCGAAGAAGTTCACTATCCATGTGGGCGGTCGCGGAGGCTCTGCGGACTCCCCAGCGCCCGCGGCGTCGCAGTCTACTGATACTCCCGCTGGCGGAGTCAACGGCGTGACACGCACATCCAGCCGTCTGGATGTGACCCGCAGCGTCTCTGCTTCTGTTCCGTCACCAAGTCCGTCGGCACAAGCTGGCCTCAAAACGGAAGAGGTGGCCCTCGTGCCTCCGGCAGTCGTTGCTCAACCACCTAGTGGTACTCCCGCAGCTGCGCGTCCACTAGTTGCTGCGATCCCACCCCAGCCTCTGCCCCAGGCAGTTCCACCCAACCCAGTGGCTAATGGCTACGTGGAGCAAAAGCGAATTCGTCGGGCTGGAAAAGGTACGTCTTGCAATCTTGGACTGCGGTGGTTGCTAGCTAACGAATATCTAGGCATCAATGACGCTCTCATCTCTCGCCTGCGGATCCAACTGCACCCGAACATGCAAGTTGAGTACTCGAATGTTCTCACAGTCTTCCCACAGCCCAAGGAGCTACAGCAGTCCGCTACCGTCAGCCTGCCGCCGCACTATAACCGCGTCTTCATTGTGCCCACGCTCCCTGACTTTCTTTACGACCGGCAGTACAGCCTCTGGGTCATGATCGACAAGCAGCCTCTCAAGCCGTGCATGCAGGTGCTTCCGAACCAGTTGCCGCAGGAGCGAGCTTTCGAGGTCGTCCTCCACCAGGGAGTCAACGTCATCGAGGCGCACCTCATTGCCGCCATTCCGCGCAGCGAGCGCGAACCAGGCGGCCCCGAAGCTGAGCTGGAGGTCTTTACGGTATTTGCGAATTTGATGAGAAGTTAGTTATTGTCTGCCACGCGCGGCTTGCAGGTTGGATCTGATCTTGTGTTTTGGCCTGACCCTGGCGTCACTGTTATGGATGCTCGGAGGGGCGCTTAGGTGGGGGGGGACGGGAAGATGGGTGATCTGGATGCGATTAGTGGCGTTATGTGGATAGCCTCATGGTGGAGAGGAAACTGAGGGGAGCTGGATTCTCAGAGCAGGCATGTATGATTGTTACGGTACTGTATGGAGTATACATCACATCTGACATTGTCCACGTGCTGATGCCCCTTCCGGCGTGACAAAGTGGCATGCCTTATGGACGACCTAACGATGGACAATTGGCAAGCGGATTCATTCGTCCTCGCAGTCCGTAACTCAAAGCCCCTTGGATCTATGGTATCATAAAATCGAGTCCCCTCCCAGCGCCGAGCCATGCTAGTGCTATTCATACAAGTTCCCGTTTCAATCCAAGGTGGAGAAAGACGTGCAGGTCACCTGCCCTCAGCCACCTGCCGGTCTCTGCTTGAGCTGTACCAAGTGCTTGAGACCAGTCTGGATGCCCATATACTTCCGCTGCTTGGGATCGTACCACCCCAAGACGTAGACGGCCATGACGGCAGCCTTTCCCTGGAGTTCAACCAACCCGTCCACGCGGATGCAGCCGCGGTTGGGAGGCTGCTTGGCGGGTTGCCAGTTCTTCGAGAACGTCATCGAGGCCGCCTGGAGGGCCGCTTGAATGCGCGGGTCGACTTGGCTCTCGCCGCCGAACGGAGTGCCGATAATATCGCCGCCCGCGGTCTGTATGGGGAAACTTGTCGGCTTCTCTGGCTGTTCTGGCCCGCTAGCGGGCTGTTTCCCGGAACCACCTAACGCGCCTTGCTCCCTCATCCGGTTCAACGCAACTGATTGCCAGGTCGTCTCAGGAGGCGGCGGTGCGCTGAGCCCGAGAGCTTTTGCAACGTCCTGTGCCGTCTGCTTGAACAGGAAGTTGACGAATGTCCACACCGTCAATGCCACAGCTTTGGGGTAGAGGGCCATATTCAGGTGGCTGGCGGCCAGAGAGTCTATGGGTCGGTCTCCCCAGAACAGTCCATCGTCGTCGATGATAAGTCTGGTAAATCATTAGCCAGCGATCAGTGACAACATGGGTGGCGACGGCTTACCCAGAGACATAGTGCTTGGCGGGCGGGCGAGGCGGGTAAATGATATCCAGCCACAGCTTCTTGAGTTTGATGTCTTTGCCCCCAAGTAGCTTTAGGTACGCCGGATTTCTCTCCACGCCACGTCGTATGACTTCAGCAAGGCCAACTGCAATATTTAGTCAGTGTTGGCCCACGTGCAGCCCAGCTGGGATCGCAACATACGCTTGATGTCTTTCTGAAGCTGTTGGTCCTTGTTCACAGCCAAGAACATGGCCCATTCCGGATCGGAACCCTTGTACGGTGGCTGCTGGACTTCTTTCGTCGTGAATGGAAAGGGGAGAAACAATATCGGCTCGTCCTCCTCTGACAACTCCTCCATCTCCTTCTTTTCCTTTTCCGACAAGGAATCCCACTCGTGGTCGGCCCAGTCGAGCAGGGGATCGAAAACGACGGTCGCGAATATTTGCCAGCACGCATACAGTGCTAGGGTTGTAAACGCCGCTCGTCTGCACTCGTCAGCTCCAGCTCTAGAAACGGTACCACATCCGCCGCAGCGCATACCCAAGTCGGCGCCTCCAGGAACTCGATCTGGGTTGGGAAGACGCCCGGGCGAAATAAACCGGGACAGGTTGCTGTGTTTGGTTCCGCCTCCAGGGCAGAAAGGACATTTGTCTTGTTGGCGAGGAGAATGGGCGAGCGGCAATTCGCGATCGTGCGATGGCAATGGATGCGATGGAGGCACGCCCTGAGGCGGCCGCCGCCGCGCGAGGCAGCATGCCGTATCGCTGTCGCAGGTCCGACTCGGGATCGATATGTAAAGACGAAGAAAATATTGCCGCTGAAAGAAAGGATGCAAAAGAACGGAAGTTGATGCCGTTATGTTATCGCTCACAAAGATGACGAAGCTATTATTACAAGACGCCTGGTTGCCGTGGGGTGGGCGCTCAGTGGCTATCGGAGTATTCCGGCGCCGGCATTCCGACACGTGCCAGCCAGCGCCCCCGTCAACATGGATCATGTCTACCTTGGCTGGTGACGTGGGAAGCTTCTCAGCTCGCCAGCAACGCTTCAGCTCCACGAATCAACAACCATCATGAAGCTCACCGCCGGGCTCATTGCGACCCTTGCGGGCTGCGCTGCCGCTGCTCCACCAGACGCCGAAGTCTACCTCGTGCCGGCCCGCGAGGCCTCTTCGACGACGCCGTCCATCTCGCCCAGCCTCGCGCGCCTGGTCCTGCTGCAACGCCTAGCACCCATCGGCCACGGCCCGTCCCTTCACGATGTTCCCAAGGGCGTCGACACCCAGGAGGCTGTGTCCGTGATGAACCGATTCGGAAAGGCATCCCCACCGCTGTTCGCCGACAGCAGCGATGGCGAGCCGAGCCAGCTGGTGATGATGCTGGAGGGGATGACGGAGAGGCAGATCAAGGAGTTGGGACATGCGCTCGAGAGGAAGCCCGAATTTACGATTCCCGATCCTCCGTCGTCCAAAGCCCACGACGACCTGGTTAAGATCGACTTCCACAACGCCGGGGTAACGAACGGGAACAACTGCGACATGCGGCAGGTTGTCAACCCGCTCGAGGAGTGCTGGAATGGAAAGCAGTCTGCTATCGCCAAGTACAATGTGAAGAAGGTAATTCAGACATTGAACAACTGCCAATTTTCCTTGTCGTGGATGAAACTAATAGCTGTTCCAGGATCCCACGGTCCTTGACGAAATCGTCCATAAGCTTGCTCAGCTGTCCCAGCTTGCCAAGTCTGGTGAGCTGGAGACGACCATCGTTCTTCTACCCTCGACCACGAGCTCTAAATCCTGGTCAGACAAGCCTCAAGAGCTGCGCGGCCGGCAGTCGGAGCAAGTCATSGCTTCTCTGGAAAAGACGGTGGCGCCCGCCGCTCCGACCTCATCTGCTGCCGACAACACAGTGTTCTACGCTTCTCGCGGCCCTATTGCAGCATGCTTCAACTCCAAGGAGAGCTGTATTTCTGCTACGGGAAATTSCTCCGAGCACGGTGCGTGCCTTAACAGGTACGCCGACCCGGATGGAAATGATGGCAAAGAGGTTTGCTATGCCTGCCATTGCTTGAGCACGCGCGGCGAATCTGGCAGCTTGACTCACTGGGCTGGCCCATCGTGCGCCAAGTCGGACATTAGTGTTGCCTTTTGGCTCTTCGCAGGCCTTACGCTAGCCCTTGTCGGCATCCTGTGGCTAGCGATATCGATGCTGTTTAATGTCGGGGAGGAGAAGCTCCCAGGTGTCATTGGTGCGGGCGTGTCGAGGGCCAAATAACTTGGATCTCGACGCAACGTGGGGGATTAGCGTTTTCTATTACAATCCAGTGGGCAATAGGAGTGTACCATATGGTGTATTGATATGATGCATGGCGTCGTTTGTAGTCAGATTTGCGAGCCCCGTCTGTTAATAGCGTTTGGTAGGCTGCAGACCCTCGTTATGCAGCTCAAAAGGGTCATAATCGTTGGCCTGGGTCTTGTGCTTGTGCCGGTTGAATGGTCCGCCTTGTCTGATCACATCCGACTTATCCGTGCAGCGAATCTGTCTGTAGTAGAATCCCCGAGTCCCGCAGTCGAGCGGCACCTGTGCTGCAGCACCTCTTTCATCCTCGTCTGTCACACCCCGCGACGACTTCACGATGTTGCTGGCGTGGCTGACGACAACGGCGTTTTGGATATTCTCCGGTTTTCGCAATCATGGGCCAATCAGCGCCAGCCGTCGCAGCAAATCGGACCGTGTCGCCGTCGGACGGACTTTTCCGGATGCAGGCCCGAACGCCGCCCTCAACTGTCGACCTGGCCTCGTGAGTGAAAGCTTCGACCTCCTTTTGCCCAGCCACGGGAAAAAGACCGCCGGACTTGATCGAACCTTGCCGACAGGTCTGATCCAGACGCCCAGCGAGTTTGGCGCGCGTTGCCTGCAGTGTGCAAGTGTGGCCATGCGCTGGTTGACGAGTGATGGCCGCCAACATGCCTAGCAAGTCGCCGGAGTCGACCAATATGGCGACGGCCAAATGGGGAGCGGCTTGCGCGCCATGCGCCTCGGCCAAGTCCAAGTGTATCCGGTCCGACGATACTCCTGGGTCCAAGTGCGACAGGTGAGTTGTTTCCGCGTGCGCAGATGAGCCGACATTTGATATGCACCATCCCGGCCGATCCGGCAGTTGGTCGTGCGCTGAGCTAACAGATCCAACAAGATGCCAACGGCTCCTGAAGGATTGCACGGGCCAGGTCCATCGGCCTCGGAAGAAGAGGCAATCCAAGCCATCGTAAGTTGACCACTCATATGGTCCCTGTACACTTGCCAGTCACAGCTTCAACGAGAGAGTGCTGGCCAGCAGTGTCTCCGATGCACTTGCGCCGCCTTGCAGACGCCGGTCAAGCAGCACCTAGACTGACAATGCACAGTCGAACAGCGCAGATTGAGGAAAGACTCAATGGGCTTGTCAATCTTCTGCAGGCAACGGGAGAGCTAAACAGCGGCCGCCCGACCCAGACGCCCTCCCACGACGGCACAAAGCTTGAGGCGCCTGCCTCAAGCCGGCAGACTCCCTCCGCAAGCCCAACCGAGTCGCATCAGCCTGATTTCAACTCTTGGGCCATCCCCGACACGTACAACTCCTATGCGGTCTCGAGATGCATCTGCCGCCCAGAGAGCGGCGGTGCGCCTCTGCCACCAGACTCAGATGATGTCCTCCTCGACCTCTATCGGAACGAGATGCAGCCAGTCTATCCCTTTGTCATTATCCCACCCAATTGCACGGCCGCGACTCTGCACTCCAGTCGGCCGTTTCTGATGGCTGCCATCAGGATGGTGGCCTCGTTCCGGAGCCTGAGGTCCATGCGAGCACAGATGGCGCATCTGATGACCCACATCGCAGACCATATGCTCGTACGCTCGGAGCGCTCGCTGGACCTCTTGCAAGGAATCATCGTCATGTTGGGGTGGTACCAGTACCACTGTTTCATGCACGCCCAGATGAACAATCTGCTTTCCTTGGCGATGAGTCTAATCGCAGAGCTGGGCCTCAACAAGCCGCCAGGTCTCCGGGAGCAGGTGAGTCTCATGGTCGCCAGGCCGGTTGAGCCTCCAGGACGTACCAACGAAGAACGGAGGGCGCTGGCAGCACTATGGTTCTTGACCTCTGCGTAATACAGCCTCGTTGTCTCGTGTTCGACAAAATGAATCCGCTAACGTCTTGGTAGCATGGCGACGACCTTTGGAAAAACAGAGTCCATGCGGTACTCATCGTATCTCCAAGAATGTGTCAACGACCTTGAGGCGAGCAGAGAGTATGGGACGGATACAACGCTCATCTTCCTTGTCAGGATACAGCACCTCACGGAGCGAATTTTTGAGCTCAATGCCAGGGACAGAGCTGCGGAAGAGATTCCCGGCATCCCTACCGCCCCAACATCAGCGTACATATATGCATTCCAGAATGAGCTAGACCGCATTCGCAACAATCTTCCCCAGAGCTTGAAGATGGACAGTGAGTTGCTACGAAGAGTTGTGGCCTCTGCCTTTCTGACTTCAAACAGGCACGATGCAAGTTTATCTCAACACTGCATTACTTCGACTATACGAGCCACCCTTGGCCGATATGGCTCTCATAAGACAGCTCTCCGAATCTCTCACCGTGGGTACAGTTGGGACTGGTACTCCGCTGGACAAGATATACCAGACAAGCTCGGCGCTGAAGATGTGGTTCCACAATTGGCTCTCCGTGCCAGTCTCAACATACTATCGCCAGCCGACGGCAATTGCCGCGCAGCTGGTGTACGCGCTTACCATGCTTGGACGGTGGGCGAAACTGGCCACTCCCAGGACCATGTACGAGGGCGGAACGCCGATGCCGCGCTGCTCGAGCGCAGGAAATACAAGCCTGGCTGTGTACAACGCAGATCCCCAGCTGCCACCGAACCGCGACTCAGGCATCGAAACATCGCCTGCGTACCATCGATGCGACAGCAAAGACAAATGCGTTCGCGAGACAGAGCCGGGGTTGCCCGCGGCGGTCGGCGCACTGCAAACTCAGCTTCAGACGCAGCCTGGCCTCACGGTCAACATCCCCGAGATTCTGTCAGCCATGTGCAGCCGCTTTGAACAGGTCAACTCGACCTTCCAGATCACGTCCACCGAGTCCGGCAAGATGGACAACAACATCTGGAGCTTCAGCGCGCTCAAGGTGCGCATCACCCGCGTGAAGCTGGAGCGATGGGCGGAACTAGTATCGGCGGGGGCAGAGGCGTCCAATCGAGAGAACAGGTCGAATAATACCACGGCCACCGAGCAGTGGAAGGGCTCGTACCCGCAGCAGACTGCAGACCCGGGAATGAATAACCCAGGAGACGTGCAGTTTGGCAGCCTCGCGCAGGACCAGACACAGATACAAAACTTTTTGGGAAGCACCCCGTGGACGAGCGACTTGCTGGATGGCATAGATCCGACTGTCTGGTTTGATGGGTATCTGGACTGGGGCGCAGTCATCATGAATTCCATGGGAACGGTTGAGCAATGAGTGAGGCAAGGTAATGGTAGCCTGGCGGGAGGCTTCATGTAATGGCGGCGTCTGGCACCTGGGACTGGGTAACGGGGACACATACAGACGTATGCACGCATCTGGAGTTTGAATACCCCACTTTATTCTTGACTAAGGTATTTAAAACATAAAACACATCGGCAAATACGCGAAGTACTGTTCCCGAGACACATTAGTGTGACTAGCGGTTGAAGACATAGATGACGACGAATTGCTTTTGGACCGCGGTGGCGGCCGCCGCTACAGAGTACCAGCACCCCTGAATCCGAATTAATACCTCAGGGTCTCTCACTGGAATACAAAAGACGATGCTGACAAGAAGCCCAAAACCGCCCCTTTCGAAGCTCGGCTTTCGAGCACACGTATCAACTACCTTCCTACGTTCAAACAGAAGCCTAGCATGTCCACGGCTTCCGGCGCAGCGGCGCAGAGCGACACGGATATAACACCGTGGTGGGCGTCGTTCCCAGAGCCCAAAGCCCCGTGCCGTCTTATCGAGCCAGTCGACGTCCTGCAGCTCCTGGAGAGCCACTCGTCGCTCGGACCGCACAGCGATAGGAGTTTTCTGCTCGTCGATGTGCGCCGGACGGACTGGGAGGGCGGCACCGTGGCCACGTCCATCAACCTGCCCGCGCACACGCTCTACCAAACGCGCCCCGTGATATACCAGCTCTGTAAGCAGGCGGGGATCAAGACAATCATCTTCTACTGCGGTAAGGGCCCAAACACGTAGACGCGCTGAACTGCACCGAACTGTTTCACTGACTAGCCACAGGAAGCTCGAGTGGTCGGGGGCCGAGGTGCGCGGGCTGGATGCAGGATTACCTCAACGAGGTGTGCGAGGCGAGCATCACTGCCGCAATCTTAAAGGGCGGGGTCAAAGGTTGGGAAAAGGCATACGGCGGCAGGATGATGGACAGCTATGATGCAAAATTCTGGGCCAACCAGAGCTCGTAGGTAGAATGTCTCCTTGGCTGGTATCGGCCCTCTGGATATGTTTCTTTCCTGAAGCCTAGCAAGGCCAAGATTTGTGCAGACCCAAGGCTGCGTCGCCCTTTTATCCGAACGCCAAACAAGAATTTAAACTCCCTCATCCGCCGTCGAGTCGTCATAGAGCTCATCGGTGGTGTTGTTGCCGATCGTCGCCGCCTCCACCTCCGCCGCCACCGCCGCCGCCAATTCGGTCCATTGCTTCTAGCATCACGACGGAGTTGCCTCGAATAACCTGTGCCCTAGATTAGCCCCGACCCTCCCAGTAGAGAAAATACACCGTCCGGAGAAGTAGGAATACGCACCACCATGCCAATGGGGATCCGGGAGCCTCCGTCCTTCGTCTCGACAGCGTCGTCCAGTACAATGTTCAAGAAGACCTATCCCTGTCAGCCTCGGATTCTGTAGCATTCAGGCGTCGTGTTTCGCATACGTCATAGCCACGCAGGGTCCCCTCGACATGGCGACTGCCGTTCAGCTGCACATGGAGTCGCTTGTCAAGGTACTAGTCACAACTGTTAGCAATGCAATACAAAGCGCATGATGGCCAACGTTTCGCAGAGGGGCGTGCCTCCCGCAAGCTGCGCACAGGAAGCATCGTTAAACTGATAGATGGGGCCATACTTTCTTGAGCTCAGGCTGGGGAGGCGCCATCTTGAGCAGTCGATGGGTGGATAGTGATGAGTGAGCTTGAGATTCGCATGCGGTGTCGCGCGACCGCGATGCAAGGCTGCACTGGCCGAGTCCAAATATTTTGGTCACGTGGAGATAAGATAATGCGCAGTCCGTCATGTTAGCAGCGCCATCCAGCGACATCGAACTTCTGCAACTTTCGACCAACTCCGCAAAATGAGCACATTTGCAGCCAAGCGCCGAGCGCGTGTCATAAAGGTTGCCGACGAGGATGGGACTGTGGGTGAGGTTTTGTCGGCGACAGAAAGCGGTGGCGCTAAAGAAGGTAAGTTCTCATATTCTTGCTTGTGACCTGTGCTGATGGACCCAAGGCTGACTCTGGTGCGGATAGAACCCTTGAAACCGCTATTTGGATCGAAATCGGGACGAAAACCGTTTCGGCAGTCGGGTTTGCGAAAGAGTCTTAATCCTGCGGACGAGGATGGCCTTGGTGGAGGAGATAACGCCGCCCAAGGTGACAAAGAGGATGACCGGCCGGCGGTAGTTCGACCAAACGTCAGTCGGTCAAGCTCCTTGAAACAAAAGAAGAAACCTCTCAAATCGAGGCTCTCGTTTGGCGGCGCCGCGGGCGATCCTGAAAATGGCGAGGCCGACGAGCCCATCACGCCGAAAAGGGCGCCCCTGGGACAGAGAGCGCTGGAGAACAGGGCAGCAAAGCGCGGGATGGCTATCAGGGGTCTTCCGACTCGATCTTTAGATGACGACGGCGACAGGCCAAAGTACAGCAAAGAGTACTTGAGCGAACTCCAGTCATCAACACCGAATACGCCGCGCGACCTCTCAACCCTACACATGGATGATGCCGACGAGATGGAACTGGACGCTTCTGAACTCGAGGGGGCTTTGGTAGTCGACAGCCCCGCCGGGCCGTCCCCGAAACCCGGTACTCGGATCCTCTCTGAAGCCGAGATACGCGAGAGAAAGGAGCGGCGCGCGAGGCTAGCCAAAGAAGAGGGATTCCTTTCAGTCGAGGACGAGGATGAAGACGAAGAGGATAGGTTTGGGCGCAAGAAAGACGATACTCGACTACTTCCCGAGGACGAAGATCTTGGGGAGGGCTTCGACGACTATGTCGAAGACGGGGGTCTGTCACTGGGCAAGCGTGCTGCAAAAGAGAGGCGGAAGCGGGAGCGGCAACAGATGGCCGAACTCATCACAGCGGCAGAAGGGCACACGTCAGATTCTTCCTCCGACAGTGATGCGGAGCGACGGATTGCCTACGAAGCAGCGCAAACGAGGGCAGGTCTGGATGGTTTGAAGAAGCCCAAGAAGGACCCTTCGGACGAGCTTTTACAGGTTCCCCCCAAGATTACACCGCTTCCGAGCTTGACAGAATGCCTCGCTCGGCTACAAGCTACTCTCAAGGGCATGGAAGAGGACATCAAGTCCAAGAACGCCAGTGTTGAGCAGCTGAGGCGGCAGAAGGAGGAGATCAATAAGAGAGAAGGCGAAGTGCAGGCGTTGCTGGATGAGACGGGGCGGAAATACCAAGAAGCGATGGGCCATGGCAAGGTTGAAGGCGCAGCGGTGAATGGTCCTGGGCCTAGTGCCGAGTTGGCTCGGGAGAGGGGGCTGGACAGTCTGGGAACGACGCCGAGACGGCTGGATCAAGAGGATGTCGAAATGTCGTAGTTGGCGCTGTATGAGTAGGGTAGAGGCGAGAAGATTACCCCCATGATATCTCACATACCCAACGACAAGTTACATGTTCTCTTTCGCTACAACCGGATGAAAGTGGATTCASGAGGTTGGGTATTAGGTACTGAGCGCGTGTAATAATTAATAATTAATGGCCTGTTTTTTATCTCAACGCTTCTCGAAGCAGTGAAACAAGGGCCGCTAGATGCAATGCGTAATGCGACAGCTGATAATACATTCAAATATCCTTCTTCCCCTCCACGGCGCTATACACCAAGCCCTTGTCCATGCTCCCAAACCACAGGCTCCAGACATCGCGGAGCCAATGCGTCCGCCCGTACCACGGGTCCTCGCCCGTGACCTTGGGTATCCGGTCGGCGGCCCTGAGGAGGTAGTTGCTGTTCGCGTCGACGGCAATCTTGCGCGGCATGCCCTTGTAGCGCACCAGCGTCGGCACCACCTTGGTGGCCTTCTTGTCCTCCATGCGCTTGATGACCTTGATGAGCGTCTGGGTCATGGCATCAGCGCCGGGCGTCCAGGACTGCACCACGTAGCCGAGGATGTAGCCCATGTTGGGCAGGGCCTCGAGCATGCCGCCGCGCCAGGTGTAGTGCGCGCCGCCGTCGATGGGCTTGCCGTTGACGATGGGCTGCATGCCGTTCATGATCTCAAAGTAGAGGCCCGTCGCCGTGACGATGACGTCCGCGTCCAGCGTGCGGCCGGACTTGAGCAGGACGCCGCCGGGTGTGACCGTCTCGATGACGTCCGTCACGACCTGGCAGTTGTCCCGGTGCAGCGCCTTGAAGAAGTCGCCATCCGGGCACATGCAAAGCCGCTGCTGGGTGGGATTGTACCGCGGGTTGAAGTGGACGTTGACGTCCACGCCGGCCGGCAGCTGCTGCTTGGCCAGCCAGGTGAGGGCCCGTCTGCCCGCGTTAGGGAAGCGGATCAGGAACTGCGTCGAGGCGATCTCCAGGCCCAGGTCCTTCCACCAGCAGAACCAGTCGGTCCAGCTTCTGGGGAGCACCTCCCGCAGCAGCTTCTCGGCCGCGGACCTGCTGGGTATGGAGAGGACAAACGAAGGGCTGCGCTGGAGCATGGTGACCTGGGCGGCCGTCTCTGCCATGACGGGGAGCATGGTGACGGCCGTGGCGCCGGATCCGATGATGACGACCTTCTTGTCGGTATAGTCGAGGTCCTGGGGCCACCACTGCGGGTGGGCAACCGTGCCGGCGAAGGAGTCGAGGCCCGGGATGACGGTGTCGAGCGCCCGGTCATACGAGTAGTAGCCGGTGCAGAGGAAGACGAAGTTGGCCGCAAAGACCTTCTCCGTGCCCTCGGCGTCGACGGTGAGGCGCCAGAACTGGTCCTCGTCGCGCCACTCGCAGTGCGTCACCTTGTGGCGGAAGCGGATGCGGTCCATGATGCGGTCCTGGCGCGCCGCATCCTCGAGGTACGAGACGATCTCGGGCCCGGAGACGATCTTGTGCTCATGGGGCCACGGATGCCACTTGAGGCCAAACGTGGTCATGGCCGAGTCCGAGCGGAAGCCCGGGTACTTGAAGAAGTTCCAGGTGCCGCCAATGACGGAGCGGCCCTCGAGGATGGTGACCTTGCGGTGCGGGAGCTGCTCGCGCAGGACATGCGCCGCGTTGATGCCAGAGAGGCCCGCTCCCAGGATGAGGAGGTCGTGATGCTCCGCAATGTCGCCCATGGTCGCGGCTGTATAACTCAATTGCGGTGTTGAATCCTGCAGAGACGAAAAGGGGGAGAGGCAGAGTCGACGGCCAAAGACGGAGGCGAGTGTAGAATATTTAAAAGGGAGTCTGTGTCCAGCAGCCATGGTCGCATCCGCATCCAAGCGTATCTCCAGCTATGCTACGGAGTACTTCGTACGAAGTACACCCCACCGAATTGCGTGTCCGCACGCACCGTTGGTTGTGCATCCCAGCCTTCCCCAATGTTCAACCTTGAAAGCCGAGCCTCAGATCGGGCCCCTTTTAGTCTCACTACAGCTCTACGTTCCTGATTTCATATGGAGGCATATGCTAGGGGGCAGAGTTACATAGGCCATACCGTAATAACTGAGTAAATCCAAGCAGCGCCAAAGCCCATGGCGCAGCAGCTGAGCCAATTGAGTCACTATTCAAGGCACCGCTAAGTGGAAACTGTAGAATATGTGGGGTTCCCGCAACGCCGAGACTTTGCGCTGTTTGGATTTACCTCAGTTATTACATTACGGTATGGTTACGCCGCAGTCAAAGTACATCAAAACCGCCATGCAAGACGGTTGCAACCGCATGCTACAGCCCGCACGCATACGCATCGCCTGCTCTAATATGCACCTCGCCGAGGTCGGTCGCACAACTTGGCACTTATAATAAGGCGGGGTAAAAACACGGCGCAGTGCTTCCCACACCAGAAACAGCTCTCCCCCTTCCACACCGACGTGGCTTCACTAAACTCCAAGGATGCCTTCTCATTTAGAGGTACACCCCCTGAGCGACGAGCAGAAGCAGGAACTTATCGCTGCCTGGTCCGATATTGAGCCCCTTCTTGTTTCTGGGCAAGGATGGGACACCAACAATGACCCATCCGAGCTCAAAAAGATTTGCGTCTTGTTTATGGATCGTTTCAAGTACAGGGAGAAGGTACGCAACTGTCCCATTGAGAGCATCCCTTCAACTGAGACTGATGGAGTCTGCGTAGGTTGGCGGTGAGGCGTGCCTCACTGTTATCCGAGTTCGAGAAAAGCTCGAGATGGCAATAGGCGAAGACACACCACCACGGATATTCATACCTATGGAGGCGTCTGAAGGCTCAAGCATCGGAGGATATGGGGTAGATGTTGGATCCTACGTATACATCACAAGGAGCGTCATAATCACGCCCGGGATTACATATTTATCATTGCGCCCAATAGCAACTCATTAATGCTTATCTTTCTATACAGGGCTCCACCACTTACCCGTGTGATATTCTCATCTATTTGAAGATGTCTGCCGGCTATCTGGTCGTGTGGTATACCGTTCCCGTTACCATTCCCGTATGAAGAAGGCGGCGGTAGCCACGGAGTTAGCCCAATAGATGAGCCCAGCTGCGAAATGCCAAGCTGGATACGCTGCGGTGCGAGTTCCTCTAGTGCCGCTTTGCGCTTGGAGAGCCTTCTCGGCATGGTGGTGAGGTAAACCCAGGGGCTCGAAGAACTGGTCTGCGTAGTCGTAACACCACTCAGTGTCATCCGTCTTGCAAGCTTCACGGGCGCGGAGCTCCGTGGCAGTCTTCTCGGAGAATTCCTCCTTCCCCGAGCGAAACTCCAATCTGTAACTCCTATTCAGTGCCAACGCCGAGTTGAGCCAGGCTCAACTTACGTGCTGCGGCCAAAGCTATCGCACTGCTTTGTGAGTATGGCTCCATGTCCTTCCAATTTCGAAGCCGGTTCGTCAAGATTACCCCTCCCTTCCCCCAGGTATTACAATTCTTCTTTACGGCCGTTTCGTCGTCGCCTGTGCCCACCAGCTTAAGGTGCTTGATAAGTACCTGACCCGTGGATGGAATCCGCTCTTCATGTCGTAAAACGCTATCAAGTAAGCTCATCGCTTAGCCCTGTCGGCGGGTGATGATGGGTTCAATGAACTGCAGAATTGTCGGAGGGCGGGACATTGGATTGGGAGACATCGGTTTCGACCCAACTGACGGGGTGCTGGGTGGATCCCCTCACATGTCATTTCCACTAAGTCGTTCACGGACCAACATTCTGCTGCTGCAATACTGTTTTGCAGGGGCGTGCCTTCTTTCACCGTCGAATAAGTCACAAATCACAATGACGATGGATTCAGTGGGTTCAATTGGGTGATGCAAGGCTTGATTGATGTGATGTAGCTGTTGAGTTGGCCCTTGTCGCCGCTGACGCAGGTGCGATAAATGGTACCGACAAGAAGCCCAATTGACGGCAACATCCTTCATCTCACCATTGAGCACCCTCTTTCGTCACCTGAGCCAGCCTCTAAGCCACTCATAGTCTAGAGGAAACCCGACGTCGCTCGAGACACCAGTGGCCCATCTCGCTGTATAGACTGGCGCGTTAGTGCCAATAGGGTCGGAGAAGGTTAGTTCATCTCTGTTGAAGACATGCAATGGTTTCCTCTAGCGGACCAGGCTTCACGACAACCAACACGATGACCGTCCATCTTCAACGGGCGAGCGGCTGACGTCTATGGCAAATGTCAAAGCGACAATGCTACTAGCTGAGGACGGGAATCGGTCGTTCATAGTTAGACTACACAAGTCTATGACATAGCTGCATAGCTCACGAAGCCGCATCCCATGACCTTGCGCTGGTTGTCCTCTTCCGTACTTGATGCTGCTGGGCGGTTAAATCGTGGCCACGAATGGCGAGCTCCAGGCCGAGACTCGCACGGAGCCGGATCCTCAGTTCAAAAAGAGGATAAATCACAAGTTCCACTGCCAAAACAACACCTTGACAATTTGAATGGTGCGTCGGGATTGACCAATGGCCGACCACATACTTGGCTATTCCTGTGCATTGGGTCTCTCGCACTTTGTTTTATAACAGTGCCGTGGCAGATGGTGTATTACCGGTAGAAGAACAAGAGGCTGAAACGTGGAGACCAGGACTGCAGACTGCATCAAGGCAATGTCGAAGATCCGGCAACAGACATCGTGTAGTTGGGTGGGTGTAAGAGCCACGATACGCTGTGAGGCTGCGTGCGACCATGTAGCTGTCACTGGCCCTGAGGCAAGCTTCCCAGAAACAGGAACACGACAAGTTCCAGCCGCCTTCTCCTTGCAAAGGATGCTTTTGGTAATTTTCCCGACGTTCTTCAGAAACGATCAGTGACTGCGCTGGACGTCCTCGTGTACGTATCACAGGCCCCACACCAGCTGTGGCCAATAAGGTGCTTGAGTACGAGTCCCGCCATCGAAGGAGCTAGAAGGCACCTTTTCTTCCCCACCAGCAAGCCCGGCTGCTGGAAACGTTCCATCTTCAACCGGCCAACAAAGGCTTACTACTGCACAGCATTTGCAAAGCGACGAGATATTGCTCATACGTGATCGAACTTTATCCTCGATATTCCGAAGGCATCACAACATGGCTTCCGCAGACGAGCTCAAAGCTCTTGGCAACAAGGCCATTGCCGACAAGAACTTTGACGATGCCATGTACGTCTTCTTGCACTCCCTCCTATGAAGCCGCCAAGGTACGGCAAAAGAAGTCATTTGTGAGCTAGGCTGACTCATGTCTACAGCGACAAGTTCACCCAGGCTATTGCCATCCAGCCCGACAACCACATCCTCTACAGCAACCGATCCGCCGCACACGCCTCCAAGAAGGAGTGGGACAGCGCCCTGGCAGATGCCGAGAAGACGACCGAGATCAAGCCTGACTGGGCCAAGGGATGGGGCCGCAAGGGTGCCGCACTGCACGGCAAGGGTGACTTGCTAGGCGCCAACGAAGCATACGAGGAGGGCCTGAAGCATGACGCAAACAACGCGCAGCTGAAGAGTGGCCTGGCTTCGGTCGAGAAGGCCATGCAGCAAGAAGCAGGTACGATTTTCCAGGGAGTGGAAACGTGAGGCAGGGGATTTTGTGCGGACTAGCCATTCAAGGCATGGGAGGCGACCCGATGGGTGGCTTGGGTCAAATGTTCAACGACCCCAACTTGATCCAGAAACTCGCCTCGAACCCCAAGACGAGCAGTCTCCTGGCCGACCCTAGCTTCATGGCCAAGCTGCAACAAATCCAGAAGAACCCTCAGAACACCCAGGACCTCTTCACCGATCCGAGAATGCTCCAGGTTCTCGGTGTGATGATGGGCGTGGACATGGAGATGCGTGACAGCGACCCGTCTGCTGGTCAAGACACGAGCATGCCCGACGCGCCGCCCGAGCCCAAGAGGCCTGAGCCCAAGAAGGCCCCCTCTCCTGTGCCCGAACTCGAGGAGGTTGACGAAGAGGCTCTCGAGAAAAAGAAGAAGAAGGAGGAGGCCGACAAGGAAAAGGCCCTGGGCACTGAGAACTACAAGAAGCGCAACTTTGATGAGGCCATTCAGCACTACAGCAAGGCTTGGGACACCTTCCAGGACATCACCTACCTCAACAACCTTGGGGCAGCCTACTATGAGAAGGGAGACTACGACAAGTGCATCGAAGCTTGCACCAAGGCCGTGGAGGAGGGCCGCGAGATCTACGCCGACTTCAAGCTGATTGCCAAGAGCTACGCCCGTATTGGCACTGCGTACGAGAAGAAAGGAGACTTTGCTCTGGCGATCGAGAACTATAACCGGTCCCTGACGGAGCACCGAACTCCCGACGTCCTGAACAAGCTCCGTGCCACTGAGCGCGCCAAGCTTGAGTCTGACAAGACGGCATACATCGACCCAGCCAAGGCTGAAGAGGCCCGCGAGGAGGGCAACAAGAAGTTCAAGGAAATGGACTTCCCTGGAGCCGTGGCCGCCTACTCGGAAATGATCAAGCGCGCCCCTGAGGACCCCCGTGGATACAGCAACCGGGCGGCAGCCTTTGTGAAGCTGTTTGAGTTCCCCAGCGCGGTGGAGGACTGCAACGCTGCCATCAAGAAGGACCCGACCTTCATCCGGGCGTACATCCGCAAGGCGCAGGCTTACTACGGCATGCGCAAGTACTCGGAGTGCGTCGTCGCCTGCACGGAGGCGCAGCAGGTGGACCTGGAGCACCACAAGGGTGCCAACGCGCGCGAAATCGACCAGCAGCAGCAGAAGGCGTTTGGCGCCATGTACTCTGCCCGAGACAACGAGACGGAGGAGCAGACGCGAGAGCGACTGTCGAAGGACCCGGATGTGAGTTTCCGACGTCGAAGCGTGAAGTTGTGCATGGCTGACATTGCAATCCAGATCATGAGCCTCATGCAGGACCCCGTCATGCAGTCGATTCTTCAGCAGGCGCAGTCTGACCCGAAGGCTCTGCAAGAGCACATGCGAAACCCGGGCGTGAGGACCAAGATCCAGAAGCTGATTGCGGCCGGTGTTATTCGAGTTGGTCGGTAATTGCGCGGGGGAGTCGGGCTTTGTATATGTAGCAGCTGCGTGTGTGAGTTAACGAGGTAATGAAACCGTTGTCCAGCTCACGGGCATGTATGGTTGCATTTGATGTGAGACTTGGTGGTAGCGTTGGCAGACTCTCTGCCGTACTGTAGATATGAACCTCCGTGCGCCGCCCACGATCCCATCAATGCAGCAAACTGCTATCAACTGCTATTAAAGGCGTTTCTTGTCCGCAGATGGACTGCAGATACCAGGCTTGTATCAATGCTCTGCCCAAGTCGATGCATCCGCCAAGCCCCTTCCAAGACCTGTGGGACCGAGACACGTAGGCAACCATTTCGACCCGAGGGCGCCGCCCGAGGATTAGGCGTCCACCACTAACCGCGACTTCCCCAGTGATGACGGAGAGTCCACCTCCTGCGGAATCGTGGCTCGGTAACGGCAACCTGCTTCTTTTCCCTCGCCGCTATGACCTTGGATTCGACGCCCGATTCGAGACAGTTAGGCTGTTGACGACGTTCAGAATGGGTGCCCCCGACGAGGCGACAAGAGGTGAGCATCGCGGCGTTGCGGCGTGACCTGCCGCACTGGCTGACTGGACCCTTAGACGCAACGTGGTCGTCCATCCCCACGAACCTGCTGCTCCAGGAACTGCGGCGACGCGAGGAAGAGGGCGAGAAGCCGCAATGCGGATCCAGGCAGACGGGATGGTATGACCCGGCGGCGCATATTTTCGCGCTGCTCCTGATTCTGGTGCTGAGCACTCTGGGTACGTTTTCGAGTCCTCTGATGACCCGGATGGCTAAAGCTAACCTGAGGCAACAAACAGCCTGCGGACTGCCCTTGATATCACGACGCACGACGACTGGAAAGCGACAAAGGACGATAATATTCTACTGCCAACATGTCGGTACGGGCGTTCTGCTCGCCACGGCCTTTGTCCACCTGTTGCCGACTGCCTTCCAATCCCTCACCGACCCATGCCTGCCGTACTTCTTCAGCAAGGGATATACGCCGCTCCCGGGGCTGGTGGCCTTGGTCTCGGCCATCATCGTCGTCGGCGTCGAATCCTACCTGACGGCGCGCGGCGCGGGACACTCCCACTCGCACGCGCACGATTTCTTTGACGAAACCGACGCGAGCAGCACCGCCGACGGACACTTTCACGAGGTGGACCTCAACGACGACACGAATGGCCTAGCCGGGAGGAGGATGGGTGGCCGTAGACCTGAAGCCATCTCGTTGGAGGACATGGAGGCAACGGAAGGCCTTGTCGCTGGGGTCTCGCCACTGCCCGAGTCAACACCGGTCACGGCGCAGAGGAAGCGCAAGTCTACCGAACAAGAGTTCAATGACGGGGACTCGGACTTGGACTTGGATATGGATGAGCTGGACCCTGCCCCGGTCAACGACAACGGCGACGGCCCGTATGCGCCTCTGAAGCCGGGTGACGGAGGTTCGGCAGACCAGGGCATGCCGCACAGGCCTGAGGAACACCAGCGGAAACTATTGCAGTGCCTCCTCCTCGAGGCGGGCATCCTGTTCCACAGCGTCTTCATCGGCATGGCCATTTCAGTTGCCACGGGCCCGGCGTTTGTGGTGTTCCTGGTGGCCATCAGCTTCCACCAGTTCTTCGAGGGTCTGGCGCTGGGAAGTCGCATTGGGGCGGTCCAGTTCCCCAAGAAGTCGATTCGGCCGTGGCTCATGGTGCTCGCGTACGGCATCACGACGCCGCTTGGCCAAGCAATTGGGCTGGTAGTGCACAAGATGTACGACCCGGCGTCGATGGGCGGGCTGCTGGTGGTGGGCTTCATGAACGCCGTGTCGTCGGGCTTGCTGCTGTACGCGGGCCTGGTGCAGCTGCTGGCCGAGGATTTCCTGACGGAGAAGAGCTACAAGATCCTCAAGGGGAGGAAGCGGCTGCACGCGTACCTGGCCGTGGTTGGCGGTGCGGTGTTGATGGCCCTAGTTGGGGCGTTTGCGTAAGGGCCTCGCGGAGATTGCCGGCAGGCTTGCGAGCGATGGCCGTCGAGGACGAAACGGGCAGGAGACATGGCTGGCACTCGTGGGGCATTAATTTGGTCATTGTCGGAAGCATTTGGCGTTGCTTGGGACTGGATGCATGTTCGGTCAAGGTCATAGAGCGGTGTTGCGAAATTCTCGAAATTCTCGAAATTCTCGGTCACTTTTTCGAGCACTCGGTAAAGGTGCCGGATGCAGTGCCGTCCAGTAGCAATTGTCGTCACAATTCATATGGTGCTGCAACCGTCCGTGCTCGTACGACGGACCAAACTCGGGCGCATCCCCGCGGTTCCGCTCATGCCACCTGCAGCCTAGCGCCAATGGCGGCGTTGGCATTAACGAGCGTCCCTTGGACAGAACCGGAAGCTCATGGGGCTGATGGATGGTTGCTCGTCTCACGCCAGGGTTGATGAACCTCAGTCACTCAGTCACTCAGTCACTCAGTCACTCACAGATTCTCATCCGTCCCGCGCCGGCCATCCGTCACCATGGCCATGATATGGCTCTCCGTGCTCCTCTCCACGCTGGCCTTTTGGGGCAGCGCGATTCGGAGGAGATCGCCGTACTCGTATGAGACGACGGCGCCGACGAGGCAGTGGGCTGACCACCCCATCAAGTTGGTCCCGACGCCGCAGTTCCAGACCGGCAAGGCGAGTTGAGCACGCGGGCTTCTCGGGTAAACGCCCATTGCATGGCCGTGATATGGGTGCTGACTGTGTGGATGGTAGGATGACTTGCTGATCGTGTCGGCGACGCACATGGCGCTGCTGCACAACTCGCTCATCCGGGGGTACAACTCCATCGTCCTCCAGGCGCCGCATGTGCGGGAGGAGGACAAGGCGGACTTTGCCGGGTACTCGAAGACGTGGGTCCGGTTCATCAAGAGCCACCACGATGACGAGGAGGATGTGCTGTTCCCGGAGATGAAGTCGATGCTCAACGACCAGCATGTCTGGGGCGATAGCTACAAGGAGCACGGTGAGACGTCCCGATGGCAATATCGCCTGGCGAGCACAGCTGACGCGCGAAAGAATCCTTCCTCGACGGGCTGAAGGAGCTGGAAAGCTACCTCTGCGCCCTCCCCAACGCCTCCGCCTGGACGGCGGGCGCGCTGCTGGAGAGGATGGACTCGTTCCGCAAGCCGCTCGAGCACCACCTGCACCACGAGGTCTCCGTCATGGCGGCCATGGCGGCGCACCCCAACGCGCCGCAGCGCGACTCGCTGCAGGGCGCCGTGGCGTCGGGGCTGCTCAAGGCGTGGGGCAAGAACACGGTGCGCAAGGCGGGGCTGTCGGACGTGGTGCCCTTCTTCCTGCTCAACGCGGACGGCACGGCGGAGGGGGGCCTGTGGAGGGCGTGGCCGCCGATGCCGCGGCCGGTCCGCTGGGGGATGGTGAACCTGGTGGGCGCGGTGCACGGCGGGTGGTGGCGGTTTGCGAGCTGCGATGCGGAGGGGCGGCCGAGGGAGTT